>APFE030342061.1:44621-67407 GCA_000404065.3 Pinus taeda | reverse complement strand
GTAGTAGGTTCCATCGAAAATTTGCAACATGGGTATTCCTTGGATGAGGAGTCAAATTTTGCATCCAATGAGTACTCCTGCTTGAAATTTGAGTAAACCCTTGGGGAGATAAGTTGAAATTACAAGTTGAAAAATTAGTTTTATTATTTTATTATTTTTTAATCTTTTTACTTTTTTACCCCAAAAATGGTGAATCATCCCCCATGGTTGATAGCATCATCTTGAATCCTATTGGTTATTTATAAAGTTTATTTTATTTGTACATTTTTCTTAGGATGCCCATTTTAGACCTCAAAAGTCCTCTAATGATCTGATGCTAGAGGCTTAGGAATGTATTGATAATTAAATTCCTTGAGGCCATTATCTTCCAACACTTCTTCCATCTTGTTCTTCCAACCTATGTCATTCCAGCTACGTTCCAAGACATACTCAAGTCTCAAACTGCAAAAATCCATTTCCTGACTCTGAAGTATGAATTGCAATTTCAAATTTCCCCTGCACAACAAACTCGAAATCTCCTCTTATATATTGTCTTCAACTCTGATAGCATGTAGATTTTTATTATAGATTCAACAACTCATGTAATGTACTAAAACACAAGACAAGAATCTACTCTACTCTTTATAGAGGAAACTAATAATGATTGATGAAAACAATAATCAGAAAGAGGAAGAATATCAATTGCACATAACACAATATTTCTTTGGGGAAAGCAACTACTCAAAACCTGACTATCTATAATACATTGTCCTAAATATATGAGAAGAAAATACAATGCTTGTTCGCACTAGAACAATCCCTACACAAGTATGATCTAACTCTTTGCCTCACAAGCTCGTTCTAGCTAACCCTTAGCCAATTTTACTGCCTCCCAAGCCCCTACTTCCTTGCACAATTCCTTAGAGAATCAACCCATTTTTAATTGGGAAATCCTTCCTCCATAACCACACAATCCAAACTTAGTTCCTCAACTAATTTCATGCACTATATGTACAACTTAGAAAATTATACAACTAATAGTACACTGCCCCTGCACTCTAGTCTCAATTGGGTATTCCTTTGAACTAAAATGCATGAATTAGTTGTGAGTGAATCTTCCATTAACTGGTGTGGTACTGGTTGATGCATTAATCCACTACTAGACCTCTACTAGTTCCTCCAATAGTTAGAACTAGTTTAACTGACTATAACTCAGTTACATTGAGTTGTCTAATTAAAACTCCAAAGAACTCAACCTGGGCCCCTAAAATTTAAGGATCACTCTACATGAATCTAGATAGACTTCAAACTCCTTTCCTAAGTCAATTAAGTCAACTTAGCTTAATTAACTATTTACAAGTTGCTATGAGATCATAATTTGATTTTAATTCACAATTTAATTCAGTGACAAATTAAATTGGAATTTCTTGTTGCTATTTTTAACAATATGTGCACCAATTCTAAATGCTTGTGCTTGAACATCCTATGCAAGGACAAGATACCTCAATAATTCCATCCACTACCTCATACCAAGAATCTAGAAGAATTTAAAGAGTCCACAATCTCTTAGAGTCTAGATTGTGGTAGGATCATTAGCTGTAGTCAAATCTTATTCATCAGGCTCTTTTTCCCTCCATATCAGGGCCATTTTGTTCCAATAAACACTTGAAACATCACAATAAGGATCATTAGGAAAAATTTCATGAAAAAAACTAGAGAAAATTTGAGGCAAAGAAGAAAAAAGAGATTGGGAATTGTTCCCTATGCACCCTCGTAAGGGCAAATACTACATTGTAGTGCTTTCCCTAGTACATTTTTCTCCTCTTTAGTGCACCTTTTAGCCTTCTAGGGGTCCGTTGGACCTAGTGCAAGGAATTAGAGCCCTAGGGCACTAAAATACTGCAAAAAAGTGCATGAAATTTCAAAATGAAACCATGAAAGGAAAGAGAAAGGTTATAGCTCCTACTTGGAAGTGACTATGCTTGAAATGATCCACTGGATTGATCACAACCAATTGCAGAAGATTGGGGGAAAAAGCACTCATAACTCACTCTCCAAAAGGTAAAATGTGAAATGGTAAAAATGAGTTACATTTTTCATATTTTATGGTCATTTTCATCATTATTTTATTAATTTTTTAATGTTCTAACCTAAATATGATTCAATCTTATCACGAAGCAAGTATTTTTAATATTTTGGTGGTGTTTTGAGCAGGATAAAAAATGTTAAATGGATTTGATGATGTATGAATTGAAACATGTCATTTTGACTAGAGAGCATACTTTATCATTTTTTTGGGCTCTGTAAACCTACGAAAAAGGAATCCCCTAGAGTCCTCTTTCAACTCTTTTCAAACTTTCAAAATATGAAAATATTTCCTAGAGCTTGTCTTTCCGAACTCGTTAAAGTAAATGAGAAGATGTCTACTCAATATAAGTTTAACCCTTTTCCAGACCGAGATAGACTATTTACAAAAAGGAATACCTTAGTCGAAAATGGATAAGAGGTTCTCTTGAGTATTGTTTTCTTCCTTTTTTGACCCAAGGGACTATTTACGAAAATGAACCTTTGGAGTTTACTTTTTCCCCTCTTTTTCAAACTCTCTAAACATGCAAAAGGATCCAAGTTAAACCTTCACTAGACTAGTAAAAACATCAAATAGTGATGGACTTGTCAAACATGATGGGTCCCAACCACTCATTCTTATGGTTCATTAAAAATAGTCAAAGGGATTCATTTGAAGGATGAAATTACATATCAAGCATATGCTACCCTCCTAAAGCTTGTTAACAAAAATAAAGACGTACTGATAAAAAATGAATGGGAAATTGGGAAAATGGGATACTCCACCTATTATGGAAGAGAGTCACTCTTGAAAATGACACTCTTCAACTTAATCTTTGTGGCCATTGGGTTGGGAAATCTGTTTCATCTTTTGGTTCATCACACCATATCAAAGCCCCCGCTTTCACTTTTCGGTCAATTATTCTAACTCCATTTAGTGTCACCAATTTATTTAAGAAAAATCATTCAATTGAATTTTCCATGATACTCTTAAGCCTTCATTCCATGTCTGTCATTCCTAAAGTAATTTCAAATTAAATTCATTCTGTCTCAAATCATGATTCTTGTTTCATGTCGTTGATGGGGGATACATCAAGGCCCTCCTATGATGGGTTGCTTTCTATCGACATCAACTCATTATCCAAGAAGTTGACTTAGCAACTCTTTCTTTAGTACCTTGGGATTTGCATACATCAATGGAAAGTTTCCTTACTCTCGGTGACATGTTTTCATCATTGACCTTTGACGGACAGGTTTTGTGTTTTTTTTTTACTTCAACTCATTCATTCACATGATATGGATTATACTATTGTATGTTGATATCCTTTAACGTCATCGATGGTTTCTCTCTCTTCTGTTAAAGACTAACATCATTGTTTGGTAATTAGATTGTCTCTTCCATGGTTGGCTCCAAATACGTTATTAACATGGTTAGAATCATACATTGGTTGATTAAGTGAACGAGATAAAAGACCCCATATCTAGTCCCATCCACTCGGGCTACGATTTCAGGATTAATATAAGATTACAAAGTATGATGGCTATGGTCATACATATAGTCATCTAATCATGGATCCACACTTCATCATTAGTGGACATGACTTATTGATCATTACACATGTAATGTTAGCTCATGTACTAAGCATGGGGATGCCTCCCTCAACAAAGATCATGATGAAAATGTATTGTAATAGATGATGATCTCGACCAGTTGTTCTTGATCCAAACTTGTCATAAGGTAAAGAACTTTAGTGATCATCCACTGTTTCTTACTTTGCACTTTAGGGGGCAATCTGTCATAGGCCATTTTGTTACATCTGGTCAATAGGCCTACAAATTGGATCAATCAACATCCCTGAACGCATTGTCATCATGCCTACACAAAGCAGTAAGCATGACTCTCCTTAATCCCCATGTTTCTGTGTTTGAATACTTCATTTCAATTCTTTTAAGGCCTAACAGACCCTGACACTTTAGGGACCTATGTTCAACAACATGTTTCTCATTTTTGTGCAAGAGATGATCAACAATAGTTTGTCCCTTGTTGGGGGTGCATTGATTCCAGAAATTTAGGTTAAAAAGAATCATAAAGCTTCCTCTTGCAAAAGCTTCAAGGAGTTGTTTTAACCATTTACCTTGGATAATAACTTGGAATCATATATGATCCTACCTTGGATATTTCACCTCTTATCCCTTGATCACATCCTCCCATCAAGAGTGGATCTCAAGCCTAGATTAGAAAATATATAATAATTCCTAAACTACCAAAATATCCTATAAATATAGAACCATCTACAACATCAGGATTGTATTTTGGAGACTAATCTTACCCTCATGTTGTTGCTTTGAAACTTAGATATTTATCATTTCCATGCATTAGGGGAACATTGAGGTGTGCTTTGTGATAAGGAAGGATAAGTTAACTTGTGGAGATCTCTACAAGATCAACTTCAATTTTTTGTTGTAAATGCTCTCCTTTTCATAATAATACAAAGAGTATACCATTTTCCTATATGTGCTATGTTATATTTACATTCATATATTTCAATGATATGTTGATCCATTGAATAGAGTGATTAGATAATGCTACATAGATGTCGTAGATATTTGGCTTATGTTGATTGTATGTGCAAGTTCTAATTATAGTAATCAGAGCTATTATTGGAGCTTACAATCCAAGGATAGAGACGAGCTTGCAACATATCCCAAATAAGCATCCTTCCATTCTCCAATTTCTCTGAGGGGAACTTTATGTTATTTTCTTCTTGTTTCTCTATACCAGGCCACTAGGTCTAGGGAAGATACTTTAGTTCGTAGTCGTAAATTCTAAATAACAGGGAGTTATCTTAATTTCTTAATAGGGCCTATGAAGGTTGGGGTCCTCATGCTAGGATTGACCCCCTCCTCAATTTATTCTCTCACCTTCTCATGGTTTGAAAACTTGTTGATGTGGACCTAATAAACAACAAGCCTACTTGGAGAAGGAGGTGATTAGGAGAGTTGATAATTATAAAATACCTTTATTGTTTCCTTCTGGTAGAATATTTAATGGACATGATTATATTGTATAGGAAGTTGATAGGGAATGGAGTTGAATAATATCATCATCCATTTTTTTTAATTGAATGGGGAGTACATAAGCAACAATCCCTTTAAGTTTAATGCCTCTTGGTTAAAAGATGATAAATTTCACAATTTAGTCTAGGGGAAGTGGATTCCCTTCAATCTGGATATGGGAGTCCCTATTGAAGCCCATTTTGCAAGAAATCCTAAAGAACGTAAAAAGAGCCACCCTTCAGTTGTCCATCCTCAAGAAAAAGAGAAGAAAGAAAAATAAAATCAGTAGAGGAAGAACTAAGGAGTTTTGAGGAAACTTAAGGGGGGGGGGGGGGGTGTATTTGTTTGATGAATAAAAGCAAAGAATATTTCAACTAGGAGCATCTAAAAGAATAATTTTGGAAAAGAAGGATGCCTTATGGAGACCTAAAATTAAAGTAGCCTGGTTGAAGAGTGGGAATTACAATACATTTTTTTTTCAAAATTTTATAAGGGAGGAAAGTCCACAACACCATCTGGGAATTGAATGACTAGGAGGGGAGTAAGGCCACCAATTTTGAGGATTTTTCTTGACCAGGGAAGACACATTTCAACAACCTATTAATATGCCTTCTAAGGATTCTATAGCGAAAGTGATTCATATGGCCCAAGCATTTCCCTTCCTTTCTAATGATGAAGATAAGCAACAATTAGTGGAACCAGTTTCAAAAGGTGAGTTGCAATAGTTCTTTATAGTATATGTTAGGGCCTGGATCTACCTTAGGCTGAAGGAAGGCAGGTTTAGCGTAACATCAAACCACGCTTAACCTGGTAGCTAGCCTTACCAGGTCGGGAGATGGCTCTCTCCTTGTCAATATAAATGAAAATCTACGAAGGAAGGGTTGATATGACTGATATAAAAACTAATTTTAGGTGAGGTATGCTTGCTCAAAGGAATTTGTTTGATTTTAATGGTTGGTTGCTATATTAGATGGGGAAGGCAACTTTGGGTCTGGGAAATCAACACAAATTTGCAGAGGTTTCTGTGGGGCGAGGTAGGCAAGTTTTTTAACACTTTGAAATGAGTGTAATTGTGAGTCTAAAGACTGGTGAGGAGCTATAGAGGGCATGCAAATGTCATGAGTCCTCTTCAGACAGTAGAAAACATGTAAAACTAAATAAACCATAAGGCAGAGCACTGAACTACCAATGGATTCTACCTTTTACACTTGATTCATTTAGTTATGTAGAATAAGAGAGACGATGGAACACATAAACATAAGATCAACTGAATTATAAAGAAGAAAACAATGCTAATTCACATTACCACAAGAATCCCACAAAATGCCGCAAAACCCTGGTTCATTTCCTTGCCAAACTGCAGAAGTGATTTACAATAGTGCTCAATGCATCCACAAGAGTCCAACCTTCACAAATGACTAAGAAAGTACAAGATATAGGCATCAAACCACCTATGCTAGCCATCAGGGGTCGAATCCATCTGTCAAGGAGCTGTGTTAATAGGATCTAAACTAGGAATTGAAAAATAGGCAGTGGAACAACTTGCCTCTAAAACTATGGAAACTGATTCATTCAGCTCAAAACCACCTAAAACTGATGTATCTACCTCCTTAAGTCAATTTTCATAATTTTTACATAATATTACATTAATTTACATCATATTACATCATGAATTTTACCATGAGAGAAGAAAAAGTCAAACTTGTAGAAAACTAGCCGAAAATCTGAGTTTTTGAGCAAAATTGGCAAAATTTTGCCTGATGCGTAGTGCCATTAGCCTGATGCACAACGCCACTTCCAAGATGATTTTGAAGGCCTTCTCCTTCACCGAATTTGCTCCAAGATATCTTCTTGGAAAGGTTTGTCTGTCTACTTTCTAGAACAAGTGGAATTTTTGAATTTGGTGTCCATTTGTCCCTCCAAAAATTAGTTTTCCCAAGACTGCATCCTGTGGGGTCCAAAAAGTGGCAGAGAGGGCATTTTTTGCCCTTTAGGTGACCCAAATCTCCTCCAAAATTCACGAAATTTTCTAGATTTTCATATTTTTTTCATGAGGAATCCAAAAATGTAAGTCATTCCTCAAAATCCCTTACCAGCTCTAGTGCTATGCATCAGAGGAAAAATTTTGTGTTTTGTAATTAAAAATTAGGAAATGACAAAAATTTCTCCAAAATTATTCTAATTTGGCAAGAGGCAAGGTTATTAATTGCCAAGCTAAGCCAAGGAAGCTTCAGCCAAGATTCTAAGTTTATCATGCTCCTTTTTGGCCTTTAAGGCTCTCCCTAGCTTGGCTTTTAGGCTTCTTATTCTTGTCTTGTGAATTTGTTCTGGGCTAAATAGTGATAGGCCATGTGGTGCAACATGTTCTTATACTTATTAGCCTTATCAAGAAGCTTCTCAAGGTGGACATTCATTCTTTCCAACCATGATTCTCGGTTAACCTTTATTTCTTGCTTTAGTGAAGTCAGCTTGATTTTCCTTCTTTTTGCCATTTGCCACTTTTCCCTGGTGGTTTGCAGCTCCATGATTGTTTTTTTGTCCTCCAATTGCTTGTTCTATTGCTCAAGGTAATTAATGATTCATTTAGCCCTCTCAAGGTCAAGTGATAGGCTTTGGATCTCAACTTCTTTCTCCTTGATGATCTCATCTTTGAGTCTTGAGCTTTGGGAGCCCAAATCAGTGTCCTTTTCCTCAATCAAAATGAAATCCCTGTCTTGGCCTTCAGAAGGCCCTTCATCATGCAATGGTTGCTTTCCTCTGTCCTGTACCCGTTCTGCTGAAGAAGAAGGCAAAGTCCCTTTCACCCCAGGTGAAGATAACATTTTCCTGTTTTCTGGTGAAGAGAACGAGACCCCTTCCACCTCTGGTGGAGATAATACTCATTTGGTAGCTGCAAAATGTCTTCTTGTCCCCTTTTCATAATTTATAAACACAGGAATGTGAACCTCTTTGTTTTTTCTTTCATGCTCTCTTTGTTGCTTGGAAGGTCCACCTTCCTCTTGAGGTTCTGCAAACATTTGAGGCCCCTTGAAAATATCATGGCCAATGAAGGCTTCCCATGGCACTCCCAATTGAGTGAGCTGATGCACAACAACAATCTTGATGACAACGAAGTGATAAATGCTATTAAGCTACTGTGGGTATGGTATCCTCTTTGCAAGCACAATCATCCTCTCTATGTTTTTGCAAATGAAGTATGGTATACTTATCATTCTAACCCTAGTAAAATGCATAAGCAATATGATATGATAGGCATAGAGTCTAGAGAACCTTCCCTCACATGTGAAGTATTTAATGATTAGTTTCATTAATGGCACATACCGGTCCTCCAAAAACTTAAAAGGAAACACCCTGCCCAATTGTCTATGATATTTGGCTTTAATGTAGGGTTCATAGTTCTGTTTGCTGATGTTTTGTCTTTTGTTCCATCTTTCCCCCACATCTGGCATCCTAGTTTCTTATGCAATAATGGCTGGTGAAAGAGTGAAATTGATGCCAGCAAGCTGTACCATATTGTCCTCCAAGTTGATGACAAATTGCCTAGCCAATTCATGATGATACTTAACCCTCTCAACTAGCTCACAAAACTCAAAGTAAGCTTGGTATCTGAAACAAGTGGTGGCAAGAGGGAAAGCAAGAAGTTCAACAATGCTAATGGCTCCTCTTTGATTATCTTCCCAACCTTTTGAGGTGTCCTAGGTTGTACATTCCTATCTCCTGAACTGTCAACTTGTGTTTCTTCCTCATAGCTTGAGTCACTATTTCTTGCCATAGTGTTTGTCTTAGGAAAATGATGAGATGAAGGTATGATGAAAAATGACGATGAAAGAGGACAATGGTGATGAGTACGAAGAGACTTTACTCTTGGGAAATGAAGTTGGGGAGTGAAGGGAATGGTTTTGGGAAATTAGGGTTTAGTGAGGGATTTAGGGTTTGATGAGGGAAATAATTGTTTTAGGGGAGTGGGATATGGGAAAATGGGATAGATGGAGTCTATTAGGGTAATAAAAGAGTGAAAAGGGGTTTGATGATGAGTTTGTGAAGATGGGATGAAAATTGCACGATAGAATGGAAAATAATGAAGAAGAACTAGGGTTTCATTTTCCACATGCAAGATTTATGAAAAACACTGATGTGACCTCAAATTCAACCTTAGGAGGATGTTTACTTACTTGTAGAATGAAAATATAGCAAATTTGATGGTTATGGCATGATTTGGGATGATTTATAACAATATTGAGTGATGTGCAACGCACTAGGCCCAATGCGCAATGCCCTTCTGATGCGCAGCAGCAGTTCAAAATTACACTGTAGTTCTGCCTTTTATGCATAGCACCTGCCTGATGCACAGTGCACTACCTCTAATGCGTAGCGCCAGACCAAGTTACCTTGAAAAATAGGGTTTTTGTCTCCTTGGCTCCCAAATCACGATTTTTTCTCTCCAAGTGTAAATTTGCACAATGAAGTGATAAAGAGAACCTCTTTCACTTTAATTATGAATGACTTTAATTTTTTACTCATCTCAAAACCCCTTTTCTAATGTTAAAGTCACTTTTGGTTTTGAACTCTGTTTTTCCATTGAACTTGACTTTTCTTAATAATTTGACAAACTAATGCATTGATGCTTGTGTTTTTGATTGCAGTGGCTGGAGTTTGCAAGGTGACCAAGGGAAGTAGCTTTGAACTTATTACATATAGAAAAATTAAAATTACATAAAATATTTATACATAGAAAATAAAAACTATGTTTTACCTCAAAATAGGGTTTTGAGGAAAAAATGTTTTGAGGAAAAAATCACTTATTGAGTATATCATCATTGAAATATTGATCTTGTGACCTTATTAGACCTCCTCATGTGCCTTCTGACCATTTATTGAGCTTTTACATGACTATGGTGGCAAACCCTAGACCTAATGAGACCTAAAACCCTAAAAATGGCTTTTGCAAATGTAATGACAAAAGATGATTGTAAATGACATGAACTTGTGAAAATAGGCCAGTAGGTAAAGACCATGAGGGAAATTTGATAATGAACCACTACCATCAGTTGATCCATGACCTAATGGAATGCAGCTGATCAGATGGGACACCTAAAATGCATGCAAAAAGAGAATTTGATCATTGATGGAGGGATGAAGATACTGACACTAACATTGATGAGGATACCGACACTAACAATATATAGAAAGGAAAGAGACCAGGGCCAAATTTTTAACCTATAATATATTTTTTGGGTCTTTATTACATTTTGGGAGAATAACTTCTCAGAGTGGTTAAGGATTCCCAAACATAATGAAACGATGTTAGAATTTTTTAATTCAAGCTTTATATCCCCCATTCCAAATTGGATGAACCTTAGTATTTTGATGATTTCAGGACAATATCTATATGCAATTATATCTATAAGGTTATCACTAAAATCATTGCAAATAAAATCAGGTTGATACTTTCCAAAAATGTTTCCAGTGAACAATTTGTTTTTTTGGAAGGTCATTAGATCTATGAAGCTATTGGGTAGCTGAAGAAGGACTTCATAACCTCAAAAATAGGAAGATAAATTGAATTTTGATCAAAATTGAATTTTCTAAGGCAAATGGTGGGGTTATTTGTCTTTATTTATGGTTGATTCTTACTCACTTGGGCTTTGAAGTCCATTTTATAAATTGGGTTATGAGTTGTATAAATTCAATCTCTTTTGTAGTTTTCAATCAATGGATCAGCCTCCCCCTTCTTTCATGCATAATGGGGGATTCTCCAAGGATTCTCCCTTTCCCCATTGGCATTCCTTCTATTTGCCAAAGGTCTTGGAAATATCCTATTATAAGCCAAAATGAGGGGGGACCTAAAGGATATAGTTGTAGCTAAATATTCAGCAATCACATAGTTTCTATTTGTAGATGGTATTTTACTATTTAGTGATGGTTCTAGGCATGACATGTATTCCATTAAGTATGTGCTTCATATTCCAAAAATATATTGTAATTCAAGTAAATATTACAAAATTTACCCTCTCCCCACATTCTATGTCCATTGAAAGAATTGGGAATGATCAAGCTCTCTGAAGCCCATTTCATATTAATATATTTGACAATGGTCTAAAATATTTGGGGTTTGAATTTAAACCAAATGATTGTTAGAAGGTAGATTGGAAATGGTTAATTATGTAGATGGAAAAGAGGTTAAATGTGTCTAGATACTAAAATGGATGTCATGAGTAGGATGATTAGAACTCATAAAATCAATATTTGAATCCATCCCTATCTACTAGATGACCCAATCCTGGATTTCAAAGGGTGTTTGCAATACAATGCACAGGACAATAACAAAAGAAGAATTTATGCTTCCATGTGTGAGATGGGGAATATTTTTTTCCCAAAGCATGCAGAGAATGGGGCTTAAAAAATATCTCTTTATTTCTAGAAGCATAGTCTACAAAGATGGGTTGGAATCTTCTATCTATAAATAGTCTATATAATTCAGTTGTTCATAGGAATAGTACTATGGAGGAATATGTTTGCTCTCTAGACAATAAAAAACAAAATGTTTCAGTTCAATGGAAATAGATCTTTTCTTCCTTCCCAATGATTGAAGGAGGTATTTATTAGAAGGTGTGAAATGGGAAGAAACTGAGGATCGATGTGTATTCTTGGGTGGGTTGTGGGTGAGCTTTTGTCCTCTACATGTTTTGATAATTTTTATAAAAAATAATGTAAGGGTTACACTAAACCATGTGCACGATCACATACACACATCCATATGGGCTCAAGGATGGGCAGATGCAACAATGTTGAATATTCCAACTTCTTTTGAGATTCAATGGGAAAGCTATACAACAACCCTTAACCTATCACATGTGTGGCTTAGGGATAGGGAATATTCCCGGTGTTGGTTTTTCCCTCCCTTTAGGGAATACACACCCAAAATGGGCTACAACCACTCAATCAATGCTAACATGCCTAAGGATTAGGTGTGGTGGTGGAAGGAAAATTGAAAATTAAGATGTCCAATGAAGTCCTGAGTCTTTATGTGGTGTCTCATCAAAAACAAAATACCCACTTAGGACAACATTTGCAGGTGCCATAAGGAAGGACCCAACTAGTTTCCTCTTTGTAAAAATATGAAAGATTATATTGACCATATTTTCGTATCATACCCCTTTAAATTGAGGATGTGGGAATATTACAAAATGACTTTAGGTATTGGTTGGTAGGGGGAATCATTTTTTAAAGCTTGGAAAATCTAGTGGGAGTAGATAGGTGCCTAACAATTCAAGAATATCCCCCACTAATATGTTGCAGAGTGTGGATCACAAGGGACACATATGCTAGGATAAGGACGATTTATATTTTTTAAATGAAACTAGAAATAGATATATGAATTTCTATTTATGTACGTGGTTTAAGGTCTATAGTTTATATAGACAAATCTAAAAAATGGGAGTGACTTTTCCAGGATCATAAATTTTGTAACAACTGAGAGACGATATATCAAAATGCATAGAGATGCATCTACAAGATGCAATGGATTCATTATATTAGTGAAGCAACTACAAATTTGTTCTAGGGGAAAAAACTTGCTTATATTAATCCATTCTTATTTATTTTATATAAAATTTATATACACATTGTAATCATATTATTTATATCATCCCCTTTTCCTGCAAATTTAACTCATATTTATTTTATTTTATTTCATATTATTTTTTTGATCGACATTTTAATCTTATTGTTCATGTTATCTTTCCTTTCGTTTTTATGTTTTTCCTAACATCTATCTCATACATGAATGGTCATCTTCTAGCCTTAGCTTTTATATACTCTCAAATTGCTTCTCATTTTCATACTTTTCTAATTCTTAAGTATGGGTAAAATATCATCTAGAAACATTATATTTATATTTTTGAACTTCATTATTTATTATTTCTTTTTACAGATGGAAAACCTTTCACATGTGACTCATCAAACTAACACTAAGCACAACTATCACTTATATTTTTACACTCCATTGTTATTATTATAATAATTATTTTTACAATGGGAAAATCTATCATTTCTCAGTTGTTAGAGTAGTGAGGACAACATGGCTGCTATTTGTGGATGCAAGTTGAGTCATCATCACTATTCAAGGAAAACCATGCCACTTGGAATTATGTGATGGTGGTTACTAAGGGGGTAGGATTTCATTAGTGCACAATGCATCTAGGTCTTGGGCATTTAACTTGTTCCCTTACTTTCCAAGAATGGGAGCTCTTAACAAAGGGAAATAATACATGCCCAACTTCATTATATTATATTATATATATATTATATTATTTATATATGAAAATTAATTTCATATTAATATTTCTTCAATTAGATAATAGTATAAATACATGTACACCTACCTAATCAATATTATTAAACTAATATATATATTTAATATTTATCAAATTAAAAAAATAATATAAATCATACCTAAATGAACAAAATATTATATATCCACAAAGATATATACCTAAATGATCAATATTATTAAATTAAAATAATGATATATTGATATTTATTCAAATTAAGATAATAATTACACTATAAGGCATTCCTCTTTGAAAACAACTCAACTAGTTATCACTTTGTCAATTTGTGGATTGTAGATCTTATATGTTAGACAATTAGAAGATTTTCTGCCACTGGATGATTATAGGTAGTGGAAAATATTGTAGTGGAAGGTTGTTACAGATCACCACATTGATAACTGATCTCGAAAGGGTTCATATGTGCCAGTTACATTTGGTATGTGATCCTAAAAAATTTAGAAAATTCAATTTTCCCATCATCTTCGTCTTCATCTTCAACCCATTTTACTCTTTTTTGAAGGGCACCGAGTTCTAGAGTGCAAACCAAAATAGGTCTGTAAGATAAAAGGCTAAGGTCACGTGCACTGGTAAGGCCATAAATTTGGTCACAACATGGTACCTCCTTTGGATCCTGCCAGGCCACTGTGGAAAATTCATATTGGAAAGTAGAAAGTGGTAGTACAATAGAAGTGGTACCTTGGCGCCTTACCGCTCATTCCAACCGAGCCTCCACACACATCCATTCTCTACAACCAACATAATAGAAACCATCTTCGACAGTACTCCTTAGTCATCTTAAATCTGTCACATAACATTATTCTTACATTGGTTCACTATACCTCGTAATTTTGTTCCCTACAACGACCACCCCTTTGACACTATTCACATGTTTACTTTGTTTTCAGTCTGGTTTCCTTCTTCACTCTAGCTATGTTGTACTGTGAAACAACATCCCCATTTATATATAAAAATAGCTGAGGTCATACATATAAATGGGGACCCTTTTTTAAATTTTTGGTCTTAGAATAATGAAACCTAAGTCTAATAAATTGCCTAAAAACTCTTAAAACAACCCAAAGATAGGATCCTTATCGCAAATCACAAATCATGGTTTTTCCATGTGATGAACATGAAACACCTTTAAAAAATTGCAATGTGCGATCAAACCTCCGATTGCGATATCCTGATTAAAAAACTTGCAAACTCGCAATCACAATTCACAGAAATCGCAAGTAATTAAGCCTTGCCACTATGAACTTAATTAATGATTTGCGAAATACGATATTGTGATATCACAATCTTATTTCACCTTCTAAGCAGGAAACACTGCATTACATCATTTTAAATATTGCAATGTGTGAATAGAGAAGTAAGAATGTGAAATAATTGCGTTTGAATGTAATAATGAACAGTTTGACAAGGTAACAAATGTTTAGCAGCCCGAGGAGAGGTAATTATTTTCAAATTTATGGGAAGCTAACGCTGGATATCTCATCCAAACCTTTCCCATGATCCAAAGTCATTTCATAATAGTTTCTAGTCTTAATTGCCTAATACCGTCTGCGCTAATATATCTCATGCATTTCAGGTGATCTACAAAATACATGTCATTAAGGTAGGTGATGTAGAAATAGAAGAAACAGAGAATTACAGAGTCTGAGTTTACAGAAATGGTTCCTATATTCTCTGGTATGGTCTGCAACACTGACGAGGAAGCAACAACTTGGTAGGTCATATACAACAAGCTCGAAGATGAGCGTCCCAAGGTTACTATCTCAAAAGCAACAATCGTTTCAATAAAACCTTCAAGACTCCAATTCAAGGATGCCACCTATTCTTTCCTTCATAGGATAGGAGCGAGCGCTAAAATCCTGCCATACACGGATATGATCAGGTGGGTGGTGGAAAACCTCACAATTGAAGACAAGAAATTTAGGAATTCACAAATGGAACTCATGGGGTCATTCAGAGCAGAGGACTTGAAGCAAATGTACCATATACAGAACCCGTAGGAAATATTTCATACCTCATACATGGCCAAATTCGCAAAGAAGAACCAAGAGCCCCTCAAGGTGATTCAGGGCTGGAGAGTGTTGGAGAACAAATTCAAATTCGAGAAATAAGGTATGTATGCTATAATCTCTTGGGAAAACCCCTACAAGTATGTAGCTGTTATGTTATGTAGGTTATATGGGTTACCCAATAATGCTAATTTTTCCATAAAATGAAATCCTCTGATTGATGCATGTGTTAATTCCCACATTATGAATTGGGCCACCATCCTATCTAATAAGCTAGCCACCATCATCATCAAATATTGACAGAAGAGATCCTTATCTCTAGAGAACATTCCACCATTCTATTTCAGTGCCTACAATATGGATGCCATTTGTATTTGCATTAAATTTCCAATCATGGGTTAGAAATGGACCTTACAAGACCCCTATCCTATCCATAAGCAATTGTGGGAATCCCATTACATACGCCATTTCTATAAAATATGTCATGCTATTATTTTTTCGTTGTTGGGTGTAGTATAGGGTCTATAAATGTATGAACATTTAATTTGTCAATCAGGAAAGTTCGTGAACTTCAAGATTCAACACTGGAAATGCCAAGGAAAGCCCCTGGAAACTAGCAAGACAAATGCTAGTCTATCTTGTGTATTAATCTCATCAATAAATGAAATAATGCATTAAACGATAATTCAAGAAAACACCAATCCAGACAATTAAATCATGTTGGAGATAAAATGCAATTAACAATGTGAAAGGAAATTCTAATTACGAGAGAACATAAGGGAAATTTTAACTAGAAATCAAGCAGTGCTGACATAATAACAAATTTTTTGTAAATGCTAGAATAAATTCAAAAGCAATTCAAAACTATTATGCTTGCACTAATTCTACCTGCAATAATTCTTCCAGTACTAATTTTCAAGGAAATTTATTGTGTAAATAAACTTATGAAGGAAATTAAATTAATATGAATCTCACCTTCTGTTGAAAATAACAAGAAGAAATGATAAAAATAGAATCCAAAATATTCCAATTTTAATGTGTCCTTGAATTAAAAATTTGAGTTTAGTCTCACTAGTTGCTTGGAAATGATTAATTAATTTATTATGGATTAATTAGTTGGAGAAATTCAAGTTAGAAGTCTTTATGAAGTCATGCAAAATTTATCCCTTAAATTAAGGAGATTATCCCTTAATTAAGGAGATAAGATTGAGTTATATCTGAGTTGTAATTAATTAGCTCAGTTTACTGAGTTAAGTCCAGTTAAATTAGTTCCAAACTATTTGAGGAACTAATTGTGACTTATCAGTGAGTTAATGCATGCATGCACTGATCCAGGTGGATATTGGTGGCCACTCGTTAATTCCACTTGGACCCCCATCATTGCTTCCTTTAGTTTTTTAGTTTCCTTAATTGTAGCACAATTTACTATTTTTAGTAGTTTTTCAGGTCCTAAGCTTATGGAGCTGTTTTGAGGCCCTAAACGACGTTTTTTCGAAAATCTACCACCAGTGATTTTTTAACTACAATCTCATTTTTCATTGTAGTCCTCGGAGAGATCTTTCCAACGGGTTTTCATGCACATCAAATGGAGATAATATGACCAAGTTTCGACCCCAGGAAGTTGGCTGTCCAACTCACCCCAATAGGGCCCATAAACTCTTGGTGTTACATCTCCTCAAGTTAGGGTTTTGGTTTTTTAGGGTTTCCTCTTATTGTTCAATAATAAAAAGGCTCTTGAATCTCATTGTAAGGCAGTTCAAAGGCATGTAGCTCCCACATCTCTTCTCAGAGATAAGTTAGCATTGGCCTAGCTGGTTTATTTCCATTTCTGTTTGTAAGCATATTTCAGTATTTTACATTAATGAAATGAAGTATTATTTCCACTGCATCTCTATGTTTATGGTTATCTCTGTAATTTTTTTTGTTGCTATTTAAATTTGGATCAGTGGTATTAGAGTGGTCTACTTTTTTCTCTGTTTTTCTTTGCATGTCCCCAATGACATCGGGATATAAGAAGTTAGGGCTTGAATTGGTCGAACCTTTGCAAGATCAACCTCGCAAATCTTAACGACCTCCCATGGCGGATGAAAAGAAAGATGAGGGGGCAGGAGATCCTATCAAAATCTTGCTGAAGAAGCCCTCGAGAGACAAAGTAACACGATGATGGACAACTTTGCCCAGATCCTTCTGTGGCTACCCAGGGGTGACACATTAGCTTCTAATAGCTACTCTAAAAACGCCACACCGTTTAAGGTACAAGTTAATTTTGAAATCCCCATATTCGATGGTTAGATATATGTAGATGTTGTTGATAAATGGTTAAATCTGCTAGAGAGTTATTTTTTTGTTCATGATTTTTCCAGTCAGGAAAAGATTATTTTCACTCTTCTTAAAGCAGTCCCCCACGTCAAGGACTCATAGGAAACCTACAGCGAGCAAAAGAATGAAAGTATAGGCTCACTATTTTCAGCCACACCCACTTGGAATCCATTCTAGGATGCCATCAAGGAGTAGTACCACCCTGTCGAAAGCTACGAGGATCAATACATAAAGTGGATCATGTTGTGGCAAGGAAGGGACCAAGACGTGCCAGAGTTTACCAATATTTTGAATACCCTTCGTACAAAGATGGGTATCAAGGATTCGGAGCACCATTTGTTACTCAAATACCACAACTACCTACACAAGTACATCTAGGATGAAATAAAATTCTTGAACATCTCCTCACTCGGCACAACATATCAATATGCCATCAAGGTCGAGCAAAAGTTTAAACAAAAGAAGCGAGACTTTGGATCTGTGAATCTGAAGCAAGGGAAAGGTGCCCCAAAACCACAGAACAAAGGACAAAGCTAAGGCGGGGTGGCACAAGACAACTCACCAAATTTGCAAGCAAAGAACAACGCCCTGAAGCCGAAAAAGGACATGGGAAAGTGATGTAAGTTCCACAAGAGCTCCACTCACAACACAAGTGAGTGTTGTGCCAAGCAGTGATTGGTGGCTGAGCTAAAGGTTTTAGAATCAAATGGATGTTCCAACTCTGAGTCAGAACCTAACAAGGGGAATGACAAAGGGAAGAAAATTATCGATGTCTAGCTCAATGCCACCATTAGGAGTATCTCTTCCACTCCTAGATGTAGGTCAGCGGCTCCCCACTACAGTTCATTGTCAATAGTGGGAGCCAAAAGAACCTCATTTCAGCAGAGGTCATGAAGTGGCTAGGTTTACCGACCACATCACATCCACAACCATACACCATCGAGTGGCTTCACCAAGGATGAGATCTTTGTGTGAGCCAACAGTGTCACCTTCCATACAACATCAAGCCCTTCACAGATGAGATATTGTGTGACGTTGCTCCCCTTGAAGTTTGTGATTTATTATTATGAAAACCATACTTTTCGAAGTGACATGCTACGTATGAATGAAGGCCCCGTGCTCTTATTGTTACTTTGGGAAATAAGTTGTAGAGGATATCGGAGGTAGCACCACCTACTGCCATCTCTCTGGTTACTACAAAATAATGCAGTAAGCTCATTTCCAAAACCGGGAAATTTGTTTTCCTGATGATACACCCTTAAGGAAAGAAGAAGACAGTGGCCACGACCTCTAGACAGGGCCCCTCCACACGAAAACTACAGATGGACAAGGTCATGAAGTTGACGACGACATCTTCACCTCCCCTGCATGGCTTCCTCTACACTTTCAGGTCAAGCACTCCATCGATTTGACCCTAGGTGCATCGCTTCCTAATGGACCAATCTATCGATGCTCCATTCTGGAGAATGATGAAATCAAGAGGCAGATTCAGGAACTGCTACAGAAAGGACACATCTGTTTGAGTTCATCGCCCTGTGGTAACCTGATCATGTTGGTACAGAAGAAGGATGGGACTTGGAGACTCTGTATTGACTATCGGGCATTGAACAAGATCACTGTTTGTAATAGGTACCCAATACCACGGATTAATGACCTCTTGGACCAACTGAAGGGGGAAAAATATTTCAGCAAGATTGATTTGAAGTCAGGATATCACTAGGTAGCAATTAAACCCTCCGATGTGTGGAAGACTACCTTCAAAGCCAAGGAGGGCCTTTTCAAATGGTTGGTTATGCCTTTCGGATTGATGAATGCTATTGCAACCTTCATGAGGCTAATGGATGACATATTGCAGCCATTCACCAACTCATTTGTAGTGGTATACTTGGATGACGTCCTGATCTTCAACAAGAGTTGGGAAGAGCACCTCCACCACATCTGACAGGTTGTCCAAACACTGCGGCAACATAAGTTATGTGCCAATTTGGAGAAATGCACTTTTGGCATTACTCAAGTTCAGTATCTGGGATACATTATTGATGAATAGGGGGTGCATGTGGATCTAGCCAAGATCCAAGTCATTTAGGATTGGCCATTTCCAACCACTCTGACAGAGCTCTATAGCTTTCTAGGTATTGCCAACTTCTACCGCAGGTTTGTGTTGGGATTTTCTCATATCACTTGGCCCTTGAGTCAAGTCACAAAGAGAGGAGCGAAAGCACAATTCTTTTGGTCTGAATCTCAATAGAATGCATTCACAGAGTTGAAAGATCGCCTCTGCTCGGCACTAGTGCTTGCATTACCAAACTTGCAACAACCATTTGAAGTTGAGACAGATGCCTCTGACTATGCTATTGGAGCAGTCCTTACTCAACACGGTCATCCAATGGCATATCACAGTGAGACAATTTCAGACACAGTCTGGAAGTACCCCACTTATGACAAAGAGATGTATTCCATTGTGCAGGCCTACCGACAATCGAAGCATTACATTTTGGGGAAGGAAACTATCATCCACATAGACCACCAACCCCTGTAGTTCATATAGACCCAAGGGAAATTGCAAAATGATCACCATCAAAAGTGGTCTACATACCTGCAATAGTTCCATTTGAATATCAAGTATAAGATGGGCAGTAGCAATAATGTTGCAAATTGCCTCAGTTGACCACCGATCATGGCGTTAACCATCGTGCTCAACTCTTGTGGGCATGAGACTTCTAATTGGCCACTTCTTTACAAAATCAACTTAGAATTCGACCACACATACGAGACACTCATGGAGGGTTAGCATGTTCTAGATTTTCACTTCCAGGATGCCCTGTTATGCCACTTGGGTAATCTTTGTGTTCCTTCAAGCAAGCGTGCCAAGATGATTTGGGAAGCACACTACAATCGGGTTGCTGGCCATTTTTGGGTTGAGAAAATGGTGGTAGTATTGCAAAAGTATTTCTATTAGTTGAATCTTCGACAAGATGTCAGGAAGTACATTAGATCATGCATTGCCTATGCCATTGCGAAACCGACCATCTAGAAGCAAGGCCTCTATACCCTGCTGCCTACCCCTAGTCGACCTTGGGAATCCATCTCCATGGATTACATGTCAAGCCTTCCTTCCACTAAGCACGAAAATGACTTTGTTTTTGTGGTCATTGACAGGTTCTCGAAGATGGCCATTATGGCAGTTTACAAGAAGAATATCACAGCAAAATCCATTGCTAAACTCTTCTTTGAACGAGTGTGGGTACACTTTTGGATCCCACAGTCTATCATCTCATATTGGGACAACAGGTTCCTCAGTACATTTTGGTCCAGTCTCTGGTCGATGCTGGACACCAAACTCACCAAGTCCATAACCTTCCATCCTCAAACTGATGGCCAGACAGAGGTTGTCAATAGGATGATTGTACACATTCTGCACATGTACAACTCAAAGCATCCACGCACATGGGATGAGAGCCTCCCCTATGTTCAACACAACTACAAATGGGCTCTCCATAGCTTGACTGTCCACAACCTTTTTTCGGTGGGCTTGGGATTCCAGCCACTATGTCCCATTGATGTGGCCATGCCATTTGCAGCTATTCATGCAAATTTGGCTCATGTCCAGTCTGAAATAGATAAGGAGCATCCAACATATTCGCCAATAGGTCCATGAAATTCTGGAGAAATCAAATGCTAAGTACAAGTAGCGACATGATCAACATCGGGTGCCACACAAGTTTCAGGTGGGCGACAAAGTCTGGTTGCATTTGTAAAAGGAACGCCTTACTAGAGCCTATCAGAAACTCAGACCACTCTGATATGGTCCTTACACTATTACCATGGCTATGGGAGACAATGCATTTGAGCTTAGCATTCCCCCATTCCTTGGCCTGCACCTAGTGTTCAATGTGGACTACCTTCGGCCGTACTTTCCACCCTTACTAGGCACATCTGACATTGCAGAACAACTCACACCCACAGAGTTGAATCCAGATTGCATGGAACAAGCTGCAACTGATTGGATCATGGACACACATATCAAGCACACTCGTCAGTAGAATATCCAACTGTATCGAGTTTTCAAAGCAGGCGAAGTCCTTCACCAGGGCAAGTGGCTTAACAGGGACCATGTTCAGTGAAAGCTTACTCATCTCATGGAGGAACTCAATGCAATGGGGACCATTTCTTCCTAAGGGGAGAGGAATGATCTAGGTGGATATTGGTGGCCACCCACCAATTCCACTTGGACCCCCATCATTACTTCTTTTAGTTTTTTCAGTTTCCTTAATTGTAGCACAATTTACTATTTTTAGTAGTTTTTTGGGTCCTAAACTTCTAGAGTTGTTTTGAGGCCCTAAATAATGTTTTTTCGGAAATATATCGCCAACAGTTTTCTATCTAAAATTGTCTTTTCTATCGTATTCCTCAGATATATCTTTCCAATGGGTTATCATGCACGTTAAACAGAGATAATATGCCCAAGTCATGTCCCCACGAAGTTGGCTATCCAACTCACCCCAACGGGGCCCATAAACTATTGCTGTTACATCTCCTCAGGTTAGGGTTTTGGTTGTTTAGGGTTTCCTCTTCAATATTAAAAATTCCCTTGAGCCTCATTGTAAGGAAGTTCAGAGGCATGTAGCCGCCACATCTCTTCTCATAGATAAGCCACCATTGCCCTATGTTATAGACATTTTTGGGCACTTCAACCCCAATCATAAATTTCCATAAACTGAGGGCTCATAAGTCCCTAAAAGTGCTTCTTCACTGCCTAAAGAAACAAGGTCAGTTGATTACATCATCTCCCAGAAGTTCTCCACTAAAAACTGCTCATAAATGGTCAAAACTAGACCATATTGAAAACCCGGTGCAGAGGGTGTGATGCATATCACCTTCCCAGTGTATAGGGTGCGATGCATACTAAATGGCTCCCCTGTATGGTGTGATGGTCGGGAATGGACAAATGGCAGGGACAAAATTCGAGGTGGAAGATCATGGAATCTTCCAGAAGCTTCCCCTCTGACACTT
>APFE030342061.1:0-19861 GCA_000404065.3 Pinus taeda | reverse complement strand
AGGATGATGCTGGGTCAGAACATATGGTTGTATTCCTCTTGCTACTTTTCATCTTAATAAAGCTATTCAAGTTTTCCTCCATATTCTTGTGTACTTGTTTATATATGCATTTGTATGGTTAACACACATCTGGTCCTGTGTTATTTATGAATATAGATCTTTGTTCTTCGATAGTAGTATGTTGTTGTGGTTCCACAGGTGCTCTTTGAAGCTAGGAAGATGAAGAAGAAGTGGCGAAGCTCTATTAGGAAGGAGAGGAATCAAACAAGGAAATCAAGCGCAAGCCTAAGGTTGGTCTCCTTGGTTCCACTCTTATCTATTTTCATAAAGGAAAACGAAAGTAGACTTTACTTGTTTGTTTCTAAGATAGCTACCAGGATTGGACACTATTCCTGGTAACACCCTAGCTGGTTTATTTCCATTTCTATTTGTAAGCATATTTCAGTATTTTATATTAATGAAATGAAGTATTATTTCCATTGCATCTCCGTGTTTATGGTTATCTTTGTAATTTGTTGCATTCCTATTTAAATCTGGATCATGCCTCAACTAGTGTACTCCAGATAACTCAAGATTCCCTCATCAGAAACTCATGCATGTCTATTCTGAGAAAGACCCAATTGAGCTAAATGTCAAGGAAAATGTACTATGAGTTGCATTTTTTCTCGTATAAAGGAAACTCATGCATGTAGAAGGATTAATGCATAGGAGGATTGCAAAGTTTTATAGGGTGTGAGATCAGTGTGAGAGTTTAGTGTTCCACTTGGTAACAGCAGGATTACCCAGGAGAAACTGTGCAAGGAAATAGGAGCTTGGAGGGGAGAGAGGAAGGCTTGTGAGAAGCTAGGTTTGCCTATGAGCATCCAAGAGGATTGTACTAAGAGTTGGCTAGCTGTGAGAGCTAAGGCTTTGTATAATTTTGATGTATTTCCATCTTGTATGATAATACAGATAGTGGGGTTTTCAGCTGAGGATTTCCCATGAGTATTTTATGTGTTTCATGAGTATTGATTCTTCTTCTTATGGTTATATGTATTCAACTCCGATTCAACTTGATTTTAAAGCTTTCACAAGTTTGATAGTAGAAGTAGATTATAGTATTTGGCCTTGGTATATTGCATTATCGAGTTAATCTATAGTCAAATTTTCTACATGATCTTAGAGGCAGATTTGTAGAGAATTTGCAGGAAATTCTACATGGTATCAGAGCCTAGTTTATTGTAGCTGTGAACACTATAGAGAAGAGAATTCCAAGTTTGATGTTTGGGGTTGTAGGTGAAAATCAAATTCTTATCATACTTCAAGGTTGGCCAATGGCGTTTTATGGCTTGAGACTTGAGTATGCCCTAGAAGGCAGCTCGAATTACATAGCATGGAAAGATCACATGGAGGTTTTATTAGAAGATAATGGCTTGAAGAATTTCATTGATCAAGAAATCCCAAAGCCAGTTTCAACTAATGCACAAGATTTGGTTTAATGGAAGAAGTGTGTGGCGAGGGCAAGAAGCATCATTCTTGAGGGAGTTCGAGGCCATATTGTCTCGAGTCTCCATGGGAAGGATACTCCATATTCAATGTGGAATACATTGAAGGACCTATACCGAAACAGTAGCGACTAGAGGAATTGACGCTCAAGGATAAGCTTTGAAGAATCAAGATGGACAATGGTGATACTATTTCCACATATCAGAACAAGATCACCACCTGTAGAGATGAGCTTGGAAGTGTGGGAATAACTACTGTCAATGATGATATGGTGAGCCTCACTCTCCTTGGCCTTCCAAAGAGCTAGAATAGCTACCAGGACTCTGTGAATGGAAGGGAGAAACTATTGGATTGGGAACGACTCTGGTCAGATCTTATGTAGGAGGAGATCAAGAGGAGCACACGAGATGGTTCTTCATCCAAGGATTATGATGAAGAAAATCTAGCCTTAGCAAGTAAGGCAAGGAAAGGGAAGGGAAAGGCATCCCATTTCGAATCGAATTCTTCTCATGGAGGGAAGAAGGTTGACAATTCTAAAGTGAGATGATTTAATTGTCACAATATGGGTCACTATGCGACTAATTTCCCATCAAATAAGTCCAAGAAGGGATCCTCAGAAGGATCAAAAGGTGAGGCATTAGCCTCTCAGTTTGAAATGGACTTCACCCTCATCACATGCATGGTGTCATCGATGATGGGTTGTGGTTGGTATCTTGACAATGGAGCCTCATTCCAAATGACCAGTGATAAAAGTTTATTCAGTATCTTAGAGGAGAAAGACCTCAACATTCGCATAGAGATGGGTGACGATGAAAAGTTTAGTGTTTTAGGAGTGGGCACAACTGCTTTTTAGAGGGAGCATGGAGCTTCTATCACCTTGACAGATGTGAAGTATGTGCCTGGACTGAAGAAGAACTTGGTATTAGTCACGATGTTGGAGGACAAAGGCTACGATGTTGTCTTCAGTAAGAAAAAGGTTTTCCTTAGACACATCATCAAGAGATAGGTGAAATAGATCATTTCATGAGTCAAGAACATGTATTCTCTTTAGGTACAAGATGCATGCAAAGCCTTGAGGAGCAAGGAAAATGTTAGACTTGGTGGTTGAGAGGGAGAGTAAACTACCTCTCAATATGAAATCCTAGAAGAAGTCTTAAACAATTGTGGAGGAGCCACAATTGGAGAAGTGGGCAGAGGGATTACATCTAGCCATACCTCTAGTGTGAGGTGGGGCAATGTGAAGTGATAGTCACAAGAAGGCTGAAATTGGGTAGGGTCCATTGAGAGGTTTTATCTCATGGATCATACCTTGTTATGAGAGCCCAAAGTACATAGTAGTTGGAGGAATTAGTGGGATTGATGCAGTTAGAGATCAAGGTGACAGAGGCTAGAGTAGTTAGATACTAAAGAGTGTAGAGAAGGATTGACAATAGTGCAGAAAGGCCAAGTCAACAAAAGTGTAGAGTTTTTAGTTGACAGAGGCAATAGTAGTTAGATACTTTGATGACAGAGGCATCATACTGATTTAGGTTGGATGTTTTTTTGTTTCTAGAGTTGCTGGAGAAACAACACTAGAGAGAAGTGTTGCATGAAAAACATTCCAAAGGTTCATGATTAGGATCGAGTTGAATTCCTTTCTTGTTGAGAGGGAGTGTTGAAAATAGCAACAAGAAATGATAAAAATAGAATCCAGAATATTCCAATTTTAATTTGTCCTTGAATTAAAAATTGTGAATGAAAATTCGAATTTAGTCTCAACAACTACTTGGAAATGATTAATTAATTCATTATGGATTAATTAGTTGGAGAAATTCAAGTTAAAAGTCTTTTTGAAGTCATGCAACAGTTATCCCTTAAATTAAGGAGATAATATTGAGTTATATTTTAGTTGTAATTAGTTAGCTTAGTTTACTGAGTTAAGTCAAGTTAAATTAGTTCCAAACTATTTGAGTAACTAATTGTGAGTTATCACTCAGTTGATGCATGCATGCATGCACTCAACTAGCGTGCTCCAGATAACTGAAGATTCCCTCATCAGAAACTCATGCATGCCTATTCTGAGAAAGACCCAGTTGAGCTAAATGTCAAGGATAGTGTACTATTAGTTGCATGTTTTCTCCTATAAATGAAACTCATGCATGTAAAAGGATTAATGCACAGGAGGATTGTGCAATTTTACAGGGTGTGAGATTAGTGTGAGAGATTAGTGTTCCACTTGGTAACAGGAGGATCACCTAGGAGAAACTATGAAAGGAAATAGGAGCTTGGAGGGTAGAAAAGAAGGATTGTGAGAAGACAAGTTTGCCTCTGAGCATTTAGGAGGATTGTACTGAGAGCTGGCTAGCTATGAGAGCTAATGCTTTGTATAATTCTGATGTATTTCCACCTTGTATGATAATACAGATAGTGGGGTTTTTAGCTGAGGCTTTCCCTTGAGTATTTTCTGTGTTTCATGTGTATTGATTCTTCTTCTTATGGTTATATGTGTTTAGCTCTGATTTAGCTCAATATTTAAGCTTCCGCAAGTTTGATAGTAGAAGTAGATTATAGTATTTTTCTTTGGTATATTGCATTAACGAGTTAATCTATAGTCAGATTTTCTACATGATCTTAGAGGTAGATATGTAGAGAATTTGCAAAAGATTCTACACCTTCCTTGTCCCTGAAAATAAATCATGCAGAACTATCCAGAATTTTTAATGGAAAGTAAATATTATTGTTTTCAACATTACACAATTTGCTTTCATTAATATTGGTTCTGGGACATACAAGTAATATATGAGTTTTGTAAGCATAGTTTAAATGAATATCTTAGTACCTCAAAACCATAATCACTCACATCATTTTCATGTTCTGGAATATAGATCAATGACAACTCATCAACGCATAAGCGGATCTTGTAAATAAGAACAACTCGAGGGACACAATTTGATATGAAGAAATATCCTAAGTGTAAGCAAAAATCTCAAGTACAAGAATAATTTCTTAATGCAGCAAATCAATGAAATTTGGAGCTGAAAGGAAAACGTTACAGCAAATTAAATAACATTAACTTGAAAAAGGGAAAGAGACTGAAAGTGTTACACAATAAATAATAATATAAATTCTAATTAGTTTATAACTGTAGAGTGGCGTTGAGCTGGTCTGGAAACCAACCTAGCCAGTTCACACCCTCACTTAACCTGGTTCATACAGTAATCAGAATCATTATATGCAATAAACAAATGGACAAAGCATGGATGAAAATTGCTTTAATTAATTCTTGAAAAACAATATTTACATCAAGAAGACAATGCTCAACTCCAACAAGACAAGAGGAGCCGATCCACTGGTGATAAACGTGTGATGCTACATTGGGACAACTCCTCTTCCCTCTTGCGTGCTTCCTTTGTGTGCAGTGTCCTTGGCTAGATCGATTTTCTTCCTTCCTGTCTAATTAATTGACTAACTAACCAACCCACGCTCCAGGTAGTTTCTCAAACTTATATAGGCATCGATTTACAAATTGGGTCTCTTCAATAGCCAATTAAAATATAGGAGGGAATATTACTATTTTTAATAATCTATCGAATTAAGAATTAGTTTTGCAACTAAATATTGAAAGAGGGAATGGTTCTGGTGAACCGTTCCTCTTTTCTTGGAGTAGTTATTGCTAGAAGGTGTGATTTGACTGATTGATTTTCTCCTTGCATGAGTTGCTCATAGGTTGGCATCAATGCATATCTTCTTTGATTAGATTCACTAGCAACTGGTACTCTTCCTTTCACTATTGTTACTACAGACCAAACAAGCTTAGACATATTTAAAACCAGAGTCTCAAACACACCACTCTTATTATTTCGAGTTGGATTTCAACACAGTATACTATAAAGATATGAAGTTATTGAAGGATTATCACATGCACATCACACTTTCACGTCACTCTTTGGAGATGAAACTACAACTTCATCTTGGACAAAGAGTTTTGGGACAGATGAAAGATGAGCACCATACTTTTTTAAATCAACATCTTTCAAGTTGTGATAGGCTTCTGTACAGGGTGTGGGGCATGTTACATTGGACAATTTATACGAGTGTGAAGAATAGTGTTACCAACAAATAAGTTATAATCTATTGGACATACAAACATGGCATCAACATGAAGCACCATCTGCACCATCATGTAGAGCAAAACATACTGTAACCTTATATTGCCCTTGATATGTTCTGATTGCTTCTCTAATTGATAGGTCCCATAGTCTCCATCAACAGAAAATACGAAATACCAAACCCAACGTTGATATCCTGTTAGTGTACGCTCTAGAGTGAAGCCATCAACATTCCATATCTTTACAGTTTTGTCAGATGATGTTTGTTTCCAAATATTGATGATGTTCATAAAAATCGGGTGAAAGAAGACATTTCAGAATGTATGAATTATGTGTGTGAAGCTTATGGAATGGCTCATAGTTCGTCATTGTCTATGTTCCACACATCAACCTCCAAACATAGCATGTTCCATGATTATTTGCAGCTACAACTAGACTTCCATCCCAATTTAACTCATACAAAATTTTTGGACTCTCCCTTGGAAATGGTAGTGGTTCTACATCCTCTTTTGCTAAACTTGTTGTGGATGCAAACCATTTGGATGCCTCCATTATCTGACACATAGCAGGCAATGGCATCATTCTATTATCATGCAAATTTCAGAGCCAATATCAAAGGTTGGATGGGTTTGATACCTGCACTAGGACCATCTTTCTAATCATGCTTGAAACTAGCATTGATTCATAACCATTAGAGATTAGCAAAGAGAACTTGTTGCATTCAAGTAATTTCCATTGCAAGCCTCTTTGACTTCTTATTTCAAAAGAAAAATACACAGATATATTACTGCCTAAATCACTTCATCACCGAAGATATAATTCATGATAAAAGAAACTTCAATAAAATAAAGGCTGTTATGGTGAAGCAATTAAGAGCAACAACACATAATCATTGGACTCATAGTGCAGGAACATGAATGTGGTTCATGCATCCTTCATAGTGCAGGAAGCCCACTGTAACTAGTGCAGGAATCCCAATTGGTATAGGAACGTAAATGCAATGGTGCAAGCACATCCCAAAGTATAGTCAAACTCGTTTTAATCCTGCAACATACAAACCTTAATTAAACTCTCATTAATGCTATTTTAATCCTGTTAAAACAAAGAAATAACAAATGCTCTTCGAAAATAATCATTTAGCTAATCGACAACATAAGAGAAATAAATAAATATAAGACAAATTGGAGACCCAACATCCCCCCATGTTGACCATCTTTCATGTCGTCATGCAAGGAAATCCGGTACTATTACTTCCTCGCAAAAACAAAATTAGAAACATTTATAGGTATTCAAAGTGATGTTCCTGCAATTTGCGTGACCACATTTCCTGTGCTAGATAAAGCTTTCTCTAAAACATAGTGTTTGTTGGACTCTTTATTTGCTTACATCAATTTCAAGAAGACCTAAAATGAAAGCAGCCATGAAAAAATAAATTGCACGGATGGTGTTATTACTTGAATAAAATAGTCAACTTTTAAAATTTACAAAAGAAATATTTCGCAGGCATCCCTAATTAGAAGTTACACTTTAAAATCCTCATTGTAAATGTGAGTGACATGATTTAAGAGAATGGTGTTAAAAATAGACATAGTAATACCTTCCCATAGTGACAATTTTACAATTATCCATGTATAGTTGAAGCCCATCTTGCCTAGCCATAGTGAATTACCTACACTAAAGGTCCCCATGCCCATAAAAATCATTCCAAAAAGATAGAACTCCAAGGTATCACAATAGAAGGATTTTAAAGCCATTCTGAAAGAGATTGATATTGAGTTCAGGTAAAGCAAAAGAAACAAAGTAAATTATATTATACAATCAGCTTTAATACCACATGCATGGCCCTGCTGCTAGCAGGCGTCCATAGCCTCGACAGTGGTACCTTTTAACCTTATGAAATGATTTTGTCCCACCTATTAGATATAGATTCAGAGCCATTTAAGAGAATTTTATTTTTTCTCTTTTTAGAAGTTAATTGAAGGCCACTATCCTAGCTTCGTAACCAGCTATCGATAGTGCCATTAACGAGAACTAACAAGAATGAACAAGCTAGCTCGTGATGAGACCTCTTGTCTTCCAATTTTTTCAGCTGAAAGCCATTACCCTGGCTTGGTTACCAGTGCGGTAATGTCATTCTCCTTAGGACCCATGATCATATTAGGCCAGCTCGCAATGGGACCTCCTATCCTTCAATTAATTCGTTTATGTTTTTTTTTTTTTCTAGAAAAAAACTTTGATTATGATTAACCTCAGATGGTTTACTTAATAGGTGGGGAAGAAAATATACTCTTTAAGAGTGTAGGATGGCATGAAAAGTTTTTAATTATTATTCTTTACTGTTTGGTCATGCTACCCTACGAAATTATTTAAAAAACATCTCGGATAATGACCAAAAATATTCCTTGAGTTGATCATGCCAGGGTTATTTATGAAAGCTTATTAGAGTTTTGTAGGTGTGGTCCACCATAGGAAGTTCTTCACTAGTCCCTTTGAACAGGAACTTGAAAATATTTTCTGGATGATAGTTTGTTAGAATAGGAAAAAGTATTATATCTAACCTAAAAAAATATCCTTGATTGACATGTTAATCCACAATCAAAGTTATTTTAAAGTTGCTACCGGGAATAGTGTCCACTCGGAGCTGCTATTCCCACTAAGACTGGTAGCTATCTTAGAAACAACAAGTAAAGTCTACTTTCACTTTCCTTTATGAAAATAGATAAGTGGAACAAAGGAGACCAACCTTAGTCTTGCGCTTGGTTCCCTTGCTTGATTCCTCTCCTTCCTAATAGATCTTGGCCACTTCTTCCTCATCTGCCCATCTTCAAAGAGCACCTGTGGAATCAAAGCAGCATACTAATATCGAAGAACAGAGATCTATATTCATAAATAACACAAGACCAGATATGTGTTAACCATACAAACACATATATAATAAAACATATAAGAATATGGAGGAAAACTTGAATAGCTTTATTAAGATCAAGAATAGCAAGAGGATTACAACCATATGTTCTGACCTAGCATCATCCTTCAGCAAGAAATACCTTCTTCACCTCAAGTAAAGCTTAGATCACCCAACACTATGAAGTTACACCAGAAAACCAACAACACTTCTCTACAAGATACAAAATTCCAGCCTCTGGATCTCTGTGATGAGGGATCCATATATAGATGATTTAGGGGGATGAGTCATCTTCTGGGGTCTTGATTAGTGTCCTTTCTCTGATAGTTCTTGATTCCACTTGGAGAATGATGATCTCTTACTCATCCCTAGTCGAAAACAGAGAGGCAAGTGTCAGAGGGGAAGCTTATGGAAGATTCCATGATCTTCCACCTCGCAAATTGTCCCTGCCATTTGTCCATTCCCAACCATCGCACCCTACAGAGGAGCCATTTAGTATGCATCGCACCCTTTACATTGGGAAGGTGATATGCATCGCACCCTCTACACTAGGTATTTAGTATGGTCCAGTTTTGAGCATTTCTGAGCAGTTTGTAGTGGAGAACTTCTGGGACATGATGTAATCAGCTGACCTTGTCCCTTTAGGCAGTGAAGCAACACTTTTAGGGACTTAGGAGCCCTCAGTTTATGGACATTTATGATTGGGGTTGCAGTGCCCAAAAATGTCTATAACAGTTGCCCCCTAAAGCATGAGATCGTTAATCTTTTGATGTCGGGTGAAATGCTTTACTATGAGGATCCAAAGTTTCTTTTGAGCTGGGAGGCGACCTGTAATAAGATACAATACAATACATTATATTGACAACATTTTTTCATGATCTAGCTAAGGCGGGAATTCCCATGCTCAGCTTTATAAGTTCATTTTCATGTACATAGGACAGACAATTGTCTGTGTGGCAGATTGATGATTCAGACTCATCATCCTTTGATTTGGATGATAATCTATTCGGCAATGATGTACATTTGATGTCTTTATATTCCTGAATATATCGTAGCCCGGATGGATGAAACTAGATCCAGGGTCTTCAAAACTCATTCAATCTTCACTTGGAGTACAAGTCGATCCATGTGAAAAATGTTCTGGAGTTGAACATGGAAAGACATCTCCTGATTGCCAGCCAATGATGTAAGTTGTTAACAGGCACGAGAGGAATCACCAATAATGAAAATGACCCTCAAGGTACTACAGTACAATTCGTGTGGTGTGAAAAAGGACTTGGCATCGAACACCACACAAAATCTCTCGGTTGAAGGCCATTAATGTAAACCTTTCGCCGAAAGTGAGAAACTTGCCATTGAGGCATGCAAGCTTCAAAGTACTGAAAGGGTTGTTCCTAGGTCGACTTCTTGGATAATGAGCCGATGTCGACAAGAAGTGACCCATCATAGGAGGGCCTTAATGAATCCCACATCTATGACATGGAATGAAGCAAATGATTTTGGAGGTGAAAATGATCTGATGATACAGTGTTTAGGGTGGCGGTCATGAAAGAATGGAGCGTGAATGTGTTGCAGTGGGTGAGACACAGGTGAATTGTCTGAATGACTTCTCTTGAACATATCGGCGACACTGACGATGGATTGTTAGTGTTAACCCGAAATATGGATGGTGTGGATGGACAATGGTGATGACCAGTGAACAGAACAACCCAACCCGCTTGGATGCGGAAGGAAAGTGTCATGTTCAAGAGCGAACTTGCTACCAATAATGTATTTCAAGTTTTCTCCCAATTTTCCCCAGTCATTGCTGACCAGTACCTCTTTATTTTTGTCAAGCTTGAGGAGGATAACATATGCTTGTTCTATAATCCGCCCTTCGGGCGAACCTGTCGCTATATTTTAGCGATCCTAGCGACAGTGAAATTCGTTCTCGTCCATTTGAACGAGTTTGTCACTATTCGGTTTTAATGAGTTTAACGACAAAGATAACTCGGTCCTTTTCAGTTTTAGAGAGTCTGAAAGGGATAGAAAGGAGACTCCAAAGATTTTTTTCGTCATATAATCCCTTAAGTCTGAAAAAGCATAAAATAATACGAAAGGGATGAATTTTCGATAGTTTTAACGAGTCGAACAAGACAAGTGCTCGATATTTTTGTGTAATAATCCCTCAGGTCCAAAAAGGTTAAAATCTAGAGGAGGGATAACACTTCCGATGACTTTGATGAGCCGGAGAGGCTAATCTCTCGGCAATCTTTTCATATTTTACGAGTCAATTGAAAAGAGATTAAAGGAGATTCGTTTTTCAAGGAATGAGTGATGATTTTGGGTAGCATCTGATTCCAGGTAAGGTTTGGAATTTTCCAATCACGGCAGTGTCACAAGGATGGCTAGTAGAATCACTCTTTGCAGATGTTCCTCGAAAGGGTAAACAATCAAATGGAGCTGAATGATCGGCTGAAAACAGAGTGGAGGTGATGATGAGAACACGACCAAGGCTCAAAAGCTGGCGATAAGGCATTCACAATGGTTATTTACCGGTTAATTTTTTAATGAGCTTAAACTCTGGGGGAAACATTTGCTTATGGCTTATGTTTAGTTTTTAGCGAGCTTGAACTATGCATTAAAACTACTCGTGATAATGGTCATTGATTCCTTGATTCGCCATTAACATTTTATTCTTTCAAAGATTGTACTACTTGTTCATTTGCTTCATCAAACTGATTAGAAATGAAAACATATGCTTGATAAATGAGTTAAGAACACTAATATTTTACTCGAATTACGTGAATGGTAAATTAAAAGTGACTTTTACCTCTCATTTTACCATTTCATTTGAGTCTGGTTTGTTGGAGCTCTGGAGGTGCTTCCCCCCCCCCCCCCCCCCGATTTTCACCAGCTAATTTTCTGTGGACAATTCCTGACATCGTCTGGACCAAGTAGGAGCTAAACTTGTGCTCTTCAATTGCATTCTTTTCTTTTTGAATTCTAAGCATGTTTCATTGCTTTGCTGAGCCTCTGGGGTTTGAACAACTCGCCCTGGCTCCATCACACCCTTCCTTAATCGAAAGGTGCAATGCATACTGGCCTTCTCACTGACTAGTCAGTATGCATCGCTCCTAGTACACTTACTGGGGTGCGATGGGCGCAAGGAGGAAACTTTTTGCACAATTTTCTCATAGATTTTTGCCTTTTTTTTACCAAATGAAGATCCTGACTCTTCTCTTGTTTGTTTTTCAGAGATTCATCGGAGAAAAATGGTTGTTACATGGCGAGAACGTGAGCATGAAGAAGAGGACACTGTTGCTTTACATGATCTGGGCACAGTAGCTGCATTGCGGAACTGTGGCTTGTTGAAGTTTTTCCGTATCTCTAGCACGAGGCAACAAATAAGCTTGTTGCAATATTTCCTCAATGCCTGGGATCCTATCAACCAAGTGTTCCTGATTAGGGGAAAATCGATCCACTTGACTATCGTGACATCTATTTTCTGATCGGTTTATCGAGACATGGTGCCTCTCTCTCATTATCAGGCTCCGCCCGTGGGGGTGAGTCCGTGAGGGAGTATATTCGTCGGCACTGTGGAGAGGGATATCAACCAAGTATAGATGGCAAGATCAATATCCGAGATGTCACTGAACAAACCTTGTGGACCATTTTGTTCACTTTTTCTAGACTGGCTGGTAGTTCTGCTCTTCACATAGCTAACAGGTCTTACATGCAGTATGCTTTGGAATGCCTTGAACTGAAGGTGTTCAACTGGTGTGATGTCGTACTCTCTGTGATGAAAAAACAACTGACCAAGGTGAAAAGCAGAAGATCCAAGAACTTTGGTTATGTTTTATTTTGACCGCTTTCGCTTTGGAGAGGATCCCACTGATGAAGCCAGAGTACATCTCACTTGGCCTACCTCCACTGACTGAACCACGGATATAAAGATGGGTTGAACTCATGTCTTAGCATGCTGGCCAACCTCATATTTCCTTTTCTGATACTTTCTTCGAGTGGTTCGATCGTCAGGAGATGGTTTATGCCAAGTTTCCATATGCTGGCATGGATTTCCAGGGTGACCTGGATTTGACGCTGCCGGTCGGCACGCAGTGGGGTGCTATGGGTAAATCTTCTGACCATATCTTTTTTCATTGTTCTTTATAATGTTCGTATGTTTTCTTTAATCAAGACTAATCAAAACTCATGTGCTCATGCAGATATTGGACCAATTCGACCGACAATACGCCGCAGAGACCCAGCGGTCGCTCCAGCAGGAGAGGCTGTGGGGAGGGCTATCCTTCGCGACCTTGACATGGTCGAGACTCTTTAAGCACTACAAGATTAGGTTGAGGGTATCAACCTTGGTATTCCGGATGTGAGGACCGACGAGATGCCTCTGTGGTTGCAGTGACATACTACTGATGTGCCGAGTTGATGGACTAGGCTTTTACGCATGATTGCACAGGTGGTGAATTGTTATCACCAGCATCATTAGACTAGGGTGCCCCTAGAATTCCGAGTTTTGGGTCATTTGACTAATTTTGTCTTGTTTACAGAAAATTATGTATAAACTATAAACATTTATGTATATATTTTTGATTTTCGGAGCTTTATTCTGGTTAAGTTACATGATCCTGCTGCATATATTGATGTGATGCTTCTCTTTTATAAATGTCACAAATGTCTATCTAACACATAATTTCCCAATGAGTCTGTCAATGTGTTTAGACTTCTGGAAATATGTTGATATTGAATGAAATTGAACTGTCTCTCCAAAATCCTGACTCTAGCTTGACGACAAGTTGGCATATGCCATGTGTGATGGCATCAGAGAGGAGTTCTATCAATGCACTATATTCAATGATATTGTTCATCGACCGACCAATACATACCCCTATGAAACTTACTAACTCATTGTTGGGATTGAAAATGGCCCATGCCGTAGAAGACAGGTTTTGCGAACTACGACTTGCTCTGTCAGCATATCCAACGAATGATTCCAAAAGGTTCGACATCTGCAACAAATGCAAAAAAGTAGATTACCTAACCAAAATAATTGCTCTTAGCGAAAACAAAAAGGTAACAAAAGCATAAGGATTACTACGCTGAATTAGGCATAATAACGCTTGAGGTACAACCCATTGCGAGGTTGCGCCAGTGGAATCCCATCATAGTCCATCAACTCGTAAGCTCCTTTTGCTAATGCACACTTAATAATATAGGGACCCATCCATAACGATTTGAATTTCCCTTCTCCCAACTTATCGGATTCCTGGTCGTAAAGTAAGACCAGGTCACCTTCTGAGAAGACGCGAGGTTTGACATTTTTGTCGAACTGCGCTTTGACTCGTTTATTATGAGCTTCGTGAGCTGAAGCTGCATCGTGATAGGTTTCATCCAATTGGATTAGTTCCAAGAAACGAGCCTCTTCTTCCGAGGTTCTGGGGAGAAGGTCGACTGCGAGTTTGAGGGACGAGATTTCACATTGAACAGGTAAGATTGCTTCCAGACCGTACACAAGTTGAAAAGGCGTAAACCCGGTCGCATTTCTTACCAATGTCCGGTATGCCCATAAGGCCGAGTATAGGATCAGGTGCCAATTCCGTTTATGGTTTCCAATCATTCTTTGCAGCATGTGCTTTAGGACCCTGTTGATTGCCTCAACTTGTCCGTTAGCTTGCGGATAGTATGGAGTGGAGCTGTCATGCGACAGTCCTAATTTGGCAGCCAACTCAACCATCATGTGATTGCGAAAATGCGATCCATGATATGTGACTATGGCCTGTGGAATGCTGAATCTAGAGAATATGTGATTAAAAAAGAAAAGGACAGTCGTTTCGCTGCTGTTGTTTAATGTAGGCATCGCCTCAGCCCATTTGGTAAAATAGTCTACTGCGACTATGATATACCCATGCCCCCCGGCTGAGGTGGGGTTACATGTCATGAAATCTATGCCCCATTTGGTGAATGGCCCAACAGCAACTACTGGTTGCAACGGTGCGGGTGGTCTTCTGGTTTTGCTATCGAAAATTTGGCAAGCATGGCAACTTCTAACTATGGTTATGCAATCTTTGAACATTGTTGGCCAGAACTATCTTGCTCGCAAAACATTTTGCACCGTAGCATAACCAGATTGATGCCCCCCACATGCACCTGAACAACAATCATTCGATACTTTTTCATCCTCCTCATGGGTGAGGCACCTCTGCAGAGCTATATTGATACCGCGACGGTAAAGGGTATCACCGACGATCACGTAGTCTTTCGCTTGGTATCGAATACGTCGTTGTTCGGATCGTGAGGTATTAGACCTATATGTTTGTGTCTGGAGATAAATGATTATATCTCCGTACCACGGATTTCTTGAAGATATCAGAAACAAATTTTCATCCACGATTTCTTCTTCGGATGTTGCATCATTGGGCAATGATGGGAGATCACATAGTAACTCCGCGAATACCAGGGCTTTCTCTGATTTGGATTTTTTGAATTCCAGATCAAACTCTTGCAAAATTGCTATCCATTTTGAATATTTTCCCCGCAACAACTATCGCGACAATATATAAGTCATGGGGTTGCAATCTGATAAAATGGTAGTTTTTCTGAAGAGGACGTAGTGTCAGAATCTCTGTATCGCTTGAACAACTACTAGGGCTAGCTTTTCAACGTAGGAGTATTTCATTTCCGTATCATTTAAGTTTCAACTTAAATAATATATAGTATGTTCAATTCCATTGTCTTCTTGAACTAAAACCATTGCTATGGTTGTATATGTTGTAGCCAGATACAGGTTAAAGTCTTTTCGATAATCAGGAGCATACATTAATGACGCTTTTATTAGAGATTTCTTTAAAGCATCAAAGGAAGCTTGTGCAACCTGATCCCAAATGAAGGATACTTCTTTTTTCAATAGACGAGTATAACCTTTAGCTAGTTCGATGTAATTTGGAATGAACCTCCTAAGGAAGTTTGCTTTCCCTTGGAGTTTCTGAATCTGAAGCAAGTTTGAAGGTGGAGGCAAATTGATGATTGCCTGAACCTTACATGGGTTGAGACAAATCCCATCTTTTGAGACCACGAAGCCAAGTAAATGACCAAAAATGACACAAAACACGCATTTGTGCGGGTTGAGTCGTATCTTGTAGCATCGACAACGTAGAAATATAGCTCTCAAATGCCGCAGATGATCGGTCTGCTTTCACGAATGAGCTGGAAGATCATCAAGATATGGTTGAACGATGTTCTTGATGTCATGGAAAGCATAGTTCATTCCTCTCTGAAAAGTTGCCCCTGCGTTCTTTAAACCAAAGGGTAGCTTGCGATATGCGAATTTTCCCCACAGACAAATGAATGCAGTCTTTGACTGGTCCTGTGGGTGGATGTTTATTTGATTATACCTGGAAAATCCATCCATAAATGAAAAGATTTCACATCCAACGCATTTGTCAATTATCTGCTCAATAAAGGGTGTAGGGTAGTTGTCTTTCGGACAAGCTTGATTTACATCCCTGTAATCGATGCACACTCTAATCATTCCTTGTTTCTTCATCACAGGAACAATATTTGATACCCAATCGGTCAGAGGAACAAGGTAAATAAAACCAGTATGGAGGAGTTTTTCAACTTCCGCCTTGATGGCAACGACTTTCTTGGGGTGGGCCTGCCATAGTCGTCATACTGGTTTGACATCTGGATACATCTTAATTTCATGTTCAACTATGCTCGAGTAAATATGTGGCATTTCGTCATATGACCAAGCAAAGACATCTCTAAACTCATGAAAGAGAGGGCCATATATTTCTAGTTCTGAAGAAGAACAAGATTTTCCGACATGAATATTCTCTACAACATCTGTTTTGGTTGAGATATTTATGGTAGTAGTATCTTCGATATTGGATAGGTTTCTATCGGAATCCACCGTATTTACAGTATTCGTCAGAAAGTCAAATACTGAAGGATGGTGTAGGTTGCTGAAATTATCTTCTTTCTAGTTCAGAAGATGGGAACGATGGTGGTAATCTTCCCATGGTTCCCCATCAATCATCAACGATTGTATGATTCCTTCGTTTGTAGAGTGTACATGCGACCAAGGATCTGAAGGGGTGCCATATTCCTTAGACCTATCTATCCAAACACTTGATGAGCGTTGATACGGGTTTGCCTCCCACACTGAAAACATTGATTACTATAATATTTCTAGTGGGGTTAGAGGCAATACCTGCATATGATCCATTTTAGAATCATTTTCTGACATCTTTTGATTGGAGGATATCATATTGCAGGTTCCTACGTTAGCCACTTCCGCCAAACTGGTTGGAGGCGGTAGGGTAAAAGTTCCCATCAATGTGGGGTCTTTTAGTAGGCCTACTCTGATATTGTGAAGCACGCTAGGGCTTCCATGGATCATCGAAATGATTCCCGTAACTTGTGAATTGTTGGGGAGAAAAGTTTGTTGGTCGATGATTGTAATTCCTCCTTGGGAAGGAAATGCAATTTTCCTAAATTAGGTCGACACAATGGCTGCCATGCCATATATCCAAGGTCTTCCCAGTAGGATGTTGTAATCGAGGTTTCTGTCGATGACTTCAACATCGATTTCTATTGTTTTTCCCCCCAGTTCGACTTGCAAGTTACTTAATATCCCATACGGGGTGTATGTTCATCCATCAAATGCTTTCAATGTCGTCGACGATCACGACAAGGATGGAGACCCTAGAGTTTTCCAGCAACTCATCGACATGATACATGTGGATGCCCCCTCATCAATAATTGTTATATGAACAGTTTTGTTGAGGGCTTTCACTTGAATGAGGAAAGCTAGCTAAGTTGGTAACTGAGGGTCGTATCCTTTGTGATTAAAAGATACAAGATTGGAATCTATTGGGTCAATCCCACCTATTTTTGATAATAAAGCCTGCTTTTGGGAGGGGGAATTTTGCAGTACCTCAAGAGTCGACATTACAGAGGGAGATTGAGCTAAATCCTCCACTATATTATAGTGTTGTGCTACTCTGGCATGAGGATTAAACGTCGATTTGTGTACTACTCCCTTTGGCGATTTTATTGTTAATTCAAGAATGATGGGTGGCAGAACTTCGGTCGAAGTTGTAGTTGAACTACTAGGTTGATCATTATCCTTGTTGTTCAACATCTGTGGATTCCTGTAATCTTTACTCCTTGTAGATATGAGAGCATCATTCAGTTGCTTTGAAAATGAAAACATTAGCACTTGGGATGGGGATGCATTTTCGCTAGCAACCAGATTTGTTCCTAGGTTTGGAAACAGATTAGTCAATACAACTGAGGTTTTTGAACTCTTGAAGAATTTTCTAAGTTCATATTTATATGGATAGTCTCTTGTCCAGTGATCCTTGTCACATATATTGCATGGAATTTTTGGTTTCCTATCCCCTGAAGGGTTTGTAGAATATTTTTTAGGAGATGAGTCCTCCTGGTTTTTCTTCTTCCCTTGTTTTTTCTTCTTGCCTCCCAGTTTCTTGGGTTCTTTGCCTTTGTTTGTCGACACATAATTTACTTCGAGGCTAGAAGTTCCTCATTTGCATTTTGACTCGAAACCGTGTGGGCCTTTTTCGACATAGCCTTTATGGTTTTAGTGATTTTTGTACCTATCACACCATCGTCGGCATGAGAGTCTTTGTTTGATTTAGGAGGTGTTGGAATAGAAAATTCTAGCCTAGGAGCATCAGGGATTTTATCGTAGAGCATGCCAGACTGAGTATAAATCAAGTCTAGATATTGTGCATGAGTAATAACTTGCTCTTCAGTGATGACTCCTCCCTTTGCCACATCTTCTATAAGAGCAGGTTACATGACATAATAAACCATTCAGCCAATAGCTGATCAGGAACATACACTTTACCATTCTACGACGACATCGCCATTCATAAATATGATCAGATATGTGAGTGGCCATCGTTTATTTGAAATTGGTAAGTAGCTCGGTTCCTGTTTCGTACCTGATGGGTAACTAAAAATGGGTTTAAAAGGTTGTGGCTAGGGTACTCAACTTATCAAACAAAGCTCTAGGCAATTCGATATACCACTTTGCTGCCGGACCAGTTAGTGTTCGTTGAAAGAGGCGAAGCCTGATCGAATCATCATTGAGAGTGTTGGATGAACACCATAGATGAAAGGTCATCACATGATTCGATGGGCCTTCACCTGGATTTCCATTAAATTTAGGATTATCATAAGGAAGTTTATGTGGAATCGTCGGCCACCAAGGGGTGTAGGCAATTGGATCATTCGTTAGTCGATTTAGATCTGGTAACTCTAAAGTTTCCACAAAAGGCAACTATTGATTCAGGCTTGGTTGAGCATACCCAGGATAATATGGAATCACTTGAACAATTGGTCTTTGCATACCAGCATAATGCATTTGATGTTGGTAACTCCGGTAAGGTTGATGGGCATAATTGTTATGATATCGTTGATACGGCTGCCCATTACCTGCAAAGACTTGTTGCTCATATCCTTGGTAAGCTTGCTGGAATTTCGGTTGTTGGTATTGCACCAGCCATGGTTGTGAAGTCATGGCTGTTGTCCAGTACTGACTGCTTGACCAAGATGGGGGTTGGTGATCCCCATATGAACTTATGCCATTCCACTAGTTGGTGATTGTGGTTGTGTCATAGGTACAAGGGGTTATTGCATTATAACCTGTGAAACTTGAGGTTGGCATAAGCTGGCAACACTTGTACTTGCGATACTGCAACAATAGCCGGCGTAGTGGGGATATTTGTCATAGGTAAACTTTGTTGCATTGAGCATACAACTCTTGGTTGTTGAGGCAGGATTGACACCCAACTGCTAGTTGTGATTCTAGCATAACCCAAATTTTGTTGTGAACTCACGCATGGTTGTCTTTCCGAGGAAGGAAATGAAAGGGTATACGGCCCTCCATACGATGGTAATCCAGTACTCAAAGGAATGATTTGCCTTTGGGGACTATTTTGCCCAAATTGACCCTGTGAAGGATCAATTTGTTGAGACTCAACATAAGAGATTCCATATATAAGTCTAGATGAACAAATTGGAATAGTCCATACTGTTATGAAACCAGCTCAAGAAAAGATAGAAAAGATAGATCAACGCCTTAGAATTCAGCCTCTTCGAGGGGGCAACCTCCTTTACATTACATAAGTGAACGATTCTTGGATGATACAAATGACAAAATCTCCTTTCTATATATAGGATTCTAGGGAGTCAAAATATAACCCAGCCGACCTAATAATAATAATATAAAGCCACAAAAATAAGAATAGAGGGATTCTATGGGGCACAGTAATAACAATATGGGGGCAATAAGGGCACAACAATATTAATAAGGGGTACAACTACCATAGTAATGGGGTAATCACTAGTATTATAGGGA
>APFE030342059.1:33764-68237 GCA_000404065.3 Pinus taeda | reverse complement strand
TTTTTTAAAAAGACTGAAGCTGAAGATGCTGAAAGTAAGTGTTCCAATGGATAGATCTCGAAAAATTAGGCTGTTTTAAAAAAAACGGCTCTGAAAAAGGCTTCCGGATGAAGAAGTTATGGCTTTTTGGAAAAAATTTGTTGAAGTTGCCGGCAAAGTGCGCGAATGTGCGGGAATGAAAAAAAACGCCCCCACAAAATGGAGATTTGAACCCAAGACCTCTACTCTCTTAAAATAGCTTTGAATCAATTGATCTATACAAAAAATTTGAGAGAGAGAGAGAGAGAGAGGGGGGAGGGCTTTGGGTTGTGTGCTTGCCTTGAGAAACCTCTTTTTCCCTACAAAACACAAAACACAAAAACCAACACGGACATGCAAAGAAAAACGAACCTTATGGCTCGAAGTTAGCTTTACCCAAAAAACTAAATATTTAAAAAAAAATGAACCTTGTGGCTCAAAGTTAGCTTTAGCCGAAAAACTAAATATTTTTCTCAATGTTTCTGATTTTCCGAGATCACACTAAGGTGCAGGAAAAAGAGCATACGCATGAGAAAAAATCCTTCCTTTCTGTTTCTGATTTGCCGAGATCGCACAGAGTCGCAGGGCAAAGAGCATACGCAGAAATGAAAGGTATAGATCCGGTTAAAAAAAAACTAAATAAACCGAAACCGAAATAAGCAGAGAGAAAATAACAGTAAACTGCAAATAAAGACTGTATACCTCCAGATCTTAAAAATGACGCAGATAGGGCTACCGGAAACCTTTTCGCGTGAAACGAAAGGGGTTCCTCACTGGAACAGATGCTCCGAACACAACAGAGCAGTCCTCTCGGCCCGAAAGCAGTCAGAAACAGTAGATCTAGGAAACAACAGCCGCATGCAGTTCTACGGCTTCAGATTTGGATCACCAACGGACGCGGCCCTCAAATAGCTCTGATACCATGTAGGAATTTACAGGGTAAGTTCCTCAGACAGAACACCAAAAGGACACCGCTCACAAACAGATCACAGATCAATACACCAGTATTTTGACGTGGTTAAAAACCTCAGAGAGGGAAACAGTCCACGGCCTGCGCCAACGTGGCTACTACAGGCAATTTATTAATAAAAGAATGAAAATTACATAAGCTTCTCTCATGCACGGTGAACCTACAAATGACCCTCCATGCGCTTTAAATAGAATTCATGGACCAATCGGGTGTCAAGCCACGGATCAAGTGTCGGTAATACCGAGGAGAGAATGAACCGTCGGATCACTACATATCGTGACCGTTGGATTGTAAGTTACAAAATGTACAACGGTAAAGAAACACACTTTACCTAACTCTATACCTAACTCTATATTAGACCAAGTTGAACTTAACTATTTCCTATGTGTCGGAATATCCTAACACACCACCATGTCCCGACCCCCTGGTGGGCGCCACTTCCACATGTCCAGTGTAACAACAAGGTATCCATAAAGAAAGTGAGTGGCCCTCTTATACACATCCTTGCAGGTGTCAAAGAGTTATTGTAGTAGGAAACTGTACCAATTCAACTGCATGTCTTGCACACAAGCTTCTGCAACTAAAATGGTGCCCAACGTGCATTCCCCTCTCGAAAAATGTCGGATCAGCTTCCCACTAATTAGGTAGCAAGCGAATTTGATGTTGGGCTTATTGATTGGCTCTATCAGAGCACCCTTGCCTCCTCGCTTTGTTCCAAACTGGTTATAACAACTATCGTCACCTATTTTCTTCCCCTGCTTGGAAGCATTTTGAAACGCAATTGAGACAACGACACTAGCAACAGTAGCCCCGTGAGTCTCTGAATATCCACCGCATGGATGGGGTATTCCTTGTTTAGCCATAATGACCCATTATGGATTCTTCTAACAAGGAACTTCGTGCATTGCATTGTTGCTCTTGTCATCCCGAATACAAGAAGGTTCCTCAAATTCAGCAATGTCAACCTTTGTATTCCCCTGAAATCTTCTGTAACTTTCATGGATTGGCTCTCGTCAGCTTTGGTAATCGGATCTATATATACCTCCCTCTTTAGTGCTGGAAACAGGAATGCATTCGAGAGGTCGTTGTCAACAAGTTGAGCTTTGTCATACTTGCCATAAAGAGGCTCTCTCTTTGTATTCCTTACATCTGGTTCAACATCTGGCACATAGATGATAGCCTTTGTTATTGTTGTAGAGTGATGCTGGTAAACAAGGAACATAGGGGGCTTGAACTTACACTGGGAAGGAGTGAAATTGGAGACAATCTCCACACTGGGCAACTCTACCACCTCAGCTTTTCGTTCTAGGAAACTTATCACTACCATGTAGATTAAATAGAAAATCTTGACACAATGTTTTTGATTAGACTCATTAACTAATTAAGACGTTAACTTCGCCACTCGCTCCCAATCGTGGCAGCTATAAATATGGTTGAGTCAGACATGATTTAGATGACGTAAAAACTGAAAAAGGAGGGTGGAAATGATGGGTAGTTATGGTGTTATGATGGAAGATGCCTAGGAGTTGATGGACAGAGCATGTCAAGGGTATTACAGAAAATATTTAGCCCAAACTTGCGCTGACACAAGGAATTATTGCATAATTATTTCAGATATGATGGTTGACACGTGCCACTCCCCTGACCACAAGAAGTTGCGGTGGGGTTAACTTTTTCCACAACTAAAAGACTAATGGAATTTGATTCTTTGACTGATGTGACTGGAACAACTGACCAACTACATTACCTGACGCAACTGATTACCAAGGAAAAGGAAATAAGGAGAAAAATGACTAAATCTACCTACCTACCTACAATCCCCTTTCCGAGATCAACCTTCAACTTGGTGTAGATTTGTTTGAGCCGTGGAAAGGTTTCAGGCGTGCGCAATTCAACCAATTAGGTAGGAGGATTCCATCCAACTATGCGAGCTTGACAGCTCCTGATTCTTTCACTTCCACGACTATGAATGGTTCTATCCAATGCATTTTGAGCTTCCCATGATGCTTTAAGAACTTGGTGTCGTAGAGTAGAACATGTCCTCCAATTGTAAAGGATTTTCATTTGATGTGTCTGTCATGCCACGCCTTTTTCCTCTACTTTTTAATAGTTTGGTGGAAATCTGGTTGAAATATAGCTTCATCTAACTCCCAAAGTTCCTCTAATCGCTTTGGAATCGATTCATCTTCTGTCATCTGAGTGACCTACACAATAAACTAGTTGGGGATGGTAAACTCGGCAGGTACCATGGCTTCCTGACCATACATAAGTTGAAAAGGTGTATACTTGTGCAAGCACTTGACTGTTGTATGATAAGCCCATAGTGTTGATGGCACCCATTCATCCCAATCATCTCTGTTGGCTTAGCAGATCTTTGTGAATCCCCTCTTGAGGATTTTGTTGAAGGCTTCCACCGTACCATTGACTTGAGGGTGATATGGACTACTTTTGTGGTGCAATATCATGAAGTTTTGCAACAATCAAGTGACTGTCTCATTAATGAAGTGGATCCCCTGATCACTAGTAAGGCTTTGGGGGAACCCAAATTGAGAGATGACGTTCTCAAAGGTAAATTTGGCAACAGTATGTGCGGTACAGTCTTGAACTGTTGTAGCTTTAGCCTTTAGCCCATCTGGTGAGGTAATCAGTGGCAGTAATGATGTACCTGGCATGTGAGTGTTGTGTCAATGGGTTGATAGGTCCCACAAAGTCGACCGCCCATTTCTCAAAGGCTTGGAGGGCTCGTACTAGTTTCAAAGGAAGTTCGTCCCAGTGTGATGGCTTCCCCGTCCTCTGACAAAAATCACAATTCTTCGCATATTCCTTTGCATCCCTGAAAAGTGTTGGCCACCAGAATCTCGCCTACAATACCTTTCTCGTGATGGCCTTCCATCCGATATGGCCACCCGCAACTCCTCAATGACATTCCCATAATATATTTGGTCTCTCATGGTCCAGGGCACATCTCTGCAAGATCTGGTCAAGGGCCAACTTGTACAGCTGTCCCGCGATCAATTGGTAATATGCAGCACAAACCACCATTTGTCTTTGCTATGTCATTGTGTATTCCTTCGGGCACCTACTAGTGGAGAGGAATGCTCCAGTGTCCTCCAAATAGTCTGGTATGGCTTCAACTTGGAACAAATCAGCATCTGGCAACCGATCATCTGGCCCAACAACTTCGCTTGACTCTAGTCGGGAAAGATGATCCAAACCCATGTTCAATCTTTCGGGTTTAATAATCACTTCAAATGTGAATTCTTGAAATAGTAGCAGTGATCTACAAATTTGTCCTTCAAGTACAGGCTTGTTCAATAAATACTTCAGGGCAGAATGATAGGTGAAAATTATGAACGGTCCCCCAGAAGATAGTGTCGAAACTTCTATAAGGAATATACCATCGCAAGCATGTCACGTTCAGTCGTGGTATAATTTTTTTCGGCTGTGTATAATTTCCTGCTAGAAAAATAGATGGGTTGATCAAGGTTTCCTTCCCCAGGCTGAGCTAGGACTGCCCCCAAAGCAATGCCCGATGCGTCAATGTGAACATGGAATTGCTTGTTCCAATCCGGATAAACTAGAATCAGCGCACTCGCCAGTTTTTCTTTCAGCACGTTGAAAGCGACTTCACAATCATTTGTCCATTCAAGCCTTTCAGCTTTCTTCAACAACTTTTCTAGGGGAGCGGTGATCAAGGCATAGTTGCGGATAAACCTCCTGTATTATCCTGTGTGACCAAGGGTGGACCTCAACTGTTGAACACTTATTGGTGTAGCCATATTCAAGATCGCTGCGACCTTAGGAAGATCAACACATACTCCCTCTTTACAACCAATATGACCTAGAAGTGTTTCGAAGGGGGCAGCGAATATGCACATTTTCAGGTTCAAAGAAATCTATAGTTGCCTACATCGATCAAACATCACTCGGAGCAAACTAGAATGCTTCTTCAGTAGACTATAGATGGTCTAATCATCCACGTAAACTTCTAGAAACCGATGAATATAATCTCTGAAAGCAGCAATTACAAGGAACCGATGAATATAATCTCTGAAAGCAGCAATTACAATCCTTGAGAATACCGCTAGTGCATTCTTGAGTCCAAACGACATGACATGATATGCATAAGATCCCCACTCAGTAGTGAATGTAGTTTTCTTCTTGTCTTTTGCAATCCGAACTTGATGGTATCCAGAAAATCCATCTGTGAAAGAGTAGGCTTCATTTCCTGCCACGTTGTCTAGCACTTCATTGATAAAGGGGTTGGGGAAAGGATCATGAACACATGCATTGTTTAAACTTCGATAATCCACGCAAACCGTGACTTCTTCAACCTCTTTTTTGTTTTGTATTAGAATTGGGCTGACCCACTCAGCCTCATCTACTGTAAAAATAAGCCCCATTGCCAACATCTTATTTATTTCCTTTTTCACCTTTTCTTTGATCCTTGGGCTTAACCTATATGACCGATGTTTTACTGGCTTTGCATTAGGTTTAAGTACAATCTTCATCTCTCCTAGCTCCCCCTTAATTCCTTTCAGTTCTGCAAGTGATGAAGGGAACAAGTCTTCATATTCTCGTAGAAGATTGAAGATCTCCTTGGTACTCTGCTCATCCTAGTAATCTCCAATCGAGGCTAGCTTCGGCTTTTCTTTAGTGCCAATGTTATGCTTCCACAACTTTAGGGGTAACAACTGCAGACCATTGGTCATAGGCCCATCTTCAACACCCTGTTCTCCTTCAGTCTCTTTCAACATTAGATGCCTTATCTCCTCCAAGTCATCTTCCTCAAGTTCATGGTCTACCATTCCGCAATCTACAGCTTCATGGAACTTGGATTCATATATGTGCTCAAGAGTGTTCTGGTCTATACATTCCTCCACTAGCTATCCTGCGGTGAGAAAACTCTTCTGACAGCTTGCAGCGCAGTTGTCATTCTCTCAAGTATCTGTGAAGGAAAAGTCGTTAGTAAAATGGGTTGTTGTGCAGTTCCATTCGTCGATCTGTCTCTTTATCTCTTCCCTTACATACCATGCCTTCGAAATTGTTCCCAGGGTGTGTACAAAGTAGTGTACCTACAGGTCTTCTGGAAGCCCTTCGCGGGTTCACCTCGCCTCACAAGCTTGTAGATGTTGTCGAGGGTCAGAGCTCCCTTGGTACTTAAGAAAATTATGTGGAGAATTTTCTGAAGGCTCAGATCTAACCATCATTGTTGTCTTAATTTCCTACCATTCTTAGAGATGGTTGCGATGAGAACCCACCACCTTGTTGGTGTTGCTTGCAAAGCGACATCTAATAAAGGAACTTTGTGTTCCTCAGGAACGGTTGCATCAACTTCATTAAAAAAATCATTAACATGACCTATTCCATTGAAGATAGGAAATCCCCATACCTCAGTACCAAATTAGTTGCTCTGATGGATCGTAGCGCAACATATGGTGTTGATCTCGTGTATGCCCTACTCCCAATCTTCCCATGTAGCTACAGATCCAACTTCCAAGCTTTGAACGCTCCTCCAGCTAACCGATCTACCTGTTGTCGGGTTGATGTAATCCTCTCTTCTCCCTGTTATTAGTTGGTACAGCTGATCCAACAACTCAGGTGCTTCTCTGTCATCTGTTGGTTCAGTAAATCTTGGCCCTTGGTAGTGGTCTAGGGGTTGGATCACTCTGGTCCCTTCTACTTCAAAGGTCATTGTCTCCTTCTTCAGATAAATTATCACATAGTTCTCAAAGGCCTAGTCTATTCCAAGCAATGTTGGGTAGGGGTCTTTGTCCCCCATGATGTCTATTACTTCAAAATCAGCATAGGTTTTCACTCCTGCTATATCAACTTCTACTTCTTGTAACCTTCCAACCGGGAGTATACAATATTGGTTCGCCATATGTAGTTGAATCAAAGAGAAAGCAACCTTAGGCCTGCCTAAGGCTTCCCAAGTCTTCTGTGGTAGTATATTCACATCTTATCCTAAGTCTAACATTGTACCTTTAATCGGAAAACCTATAATTTGAGCATCGACTCGAAACTCCCTTCCTATTCTCTTCTTGTTCCTGCGCACCCTACGAGAGTGTCTCTCAGGCAAATTAGCAGAGATGAATCCTTCTTCTGCCACCCTATTCTTTACAGTTGTTTTAAGGCTTTCTCGCAACTTTCCAAGCATCTGGTCATCATTCACAATCTGTAGAAATAACTTGAACCATTTCGCAATGGGTTGATTATAGAGTTGAGGTGGGTCTGAGCTCTTAGGTTTTGAAACCCCAGGGACTCCCCACTCAGAGTCTCTACACACTCTACCATGCCCACTTTCCTAGGAGTAGACACGGGGGCTGGAGCCCAGCAGGAGGTAGAGCCCGGTCACATGGGTGATTATTTTGTAGAGTACCAAGCCTATGGGCAGGATTTCAGGGACGCTCTCTCATTCAGAGACTTTGTTCAGCTCCAGCGGAATAGTAGACCCCGCGACCATCACAGAGGATACCAACATTTTCACGATGGAGACACCCACCGCACAGCTAGTAGATTCCACTTGCCTACGTTTGATGGTTCATCAAACAGTTCAACAAGGTCTTGGGTGGAGAAGTTGGACATCTATTTCCAGCTTCTCTAGATGTCGGAGGCAGAGGCCATCAAGGTGGCAACATTACATTTGGACGGTGAGGCCCAGGATTGGTGGTTCCATGGGATGGTTACACTCGAACCTTCCACAATGACGACATATGTCAAATTCACCAGGATATTGATGGAGAGGTTTGACCAGAGGGATCCGGAACAACACTTTGTTGAGCTAACGAGGCTCAAACAGACAGGGAGCCCAGAGACCTACATTGCAGACTTCTTGAGGATTTCAGTGATGGTGCCAGATCTATCCATGCCACGAAGGATCTACATGTTTGTTGAGGGGTTAGCAGAGCCACTTCGGGGTCTAGTCAGGTCCACTAGACCAGCCACACTCCAGGATGCTATCAGCAGGACCCGGGACTTACAGGATGCCTTACCCAAGACCCGGACACCTTACCCCCAGAGACAGGCTTTCCAGCCTAAGGGGAAGGATGTGAGGATTCCGCCTTCGAAGGGGAATCTAGGACGAGCACAGATTGATGATGATGCCAGGAGGGAGTTGAAGAAGAAGTGTTTGTGTTTTACCTGTCAGGAGCCGTGGGCACTAGGACATAGATGTGCTGTTGGCAAAGCACATTTTATTGAGGTCTTCTCCAAGAGCAGCGGGGAAGAGGATGAGGAGGATGATGTGGAGGCAGGAGATAGTCATGCCATGCAGGGTCCCTTGCTGCCTCCACCACCACCACCAAGTGGTGCAGCTTTTGCACCTACTAGAGGAGCCCTTGCAGCATTGCGAGGAGTTCCCAAGTATTTGACAATGCGCGTACGAGGGACAGTACGTGGCCAGCGAGTATCAGTTTTGGTTGACAATGGGGCCACCCACAACTTCATCGATGCACAATGGTTGGGCGGAGAGGTATACAGACAAAGAGCTTGGTTGGATTTTCAGTTTTGGTCCCAGGAGATCAGACCATGGTGTGTGCTCGTTATGTTCCAGAGTTATCAATGACGATGGGCACCTACACACTGGTTGACCATTTCTTTGTGGTCAATATTCCGGACGCCAACATAGTACTGGGTGTTCAGTGGCTTATCACTCTTGGGAAGGTCACGACAGAATGGAAGGCCCTAGAGATGGAGTGGGATGATGAGAAGACAGGGAGGCATGAGAAGATACGGGGACAACACACATACCCGCCTCAGACTGTTTCAGCTCATCGGATGGAGGCAGTCTTTCGGAAGGGAGACGTAGAGTGGGCAGTGGAGTTGCGTGCATCAGAGGCAAGGACTACAGGGCAGACGGTGCACCCAGAGATACAGTCCATCCTTAACCGGTATGCCACAGTATTTGGGGAGATTCCGTCAGCATAGCCACCGGACCGGGGGTATGACCACACCATTGAACTTGAGCAGGGCATACAGGCAATGATTACTACCCCTTATAGGCATCCCAAGGCCTATCAGGATGAGATTGAGAGGGCCATTCAGGAGTTGCTGGCTCTTGGGCACATTCAGCCGAGCACGAGTCCTTTTGCTTCTTCTGTGGTGTTGGTGAAGAAGAAGGATGACACATTGAGGATGTGCATCGACTATAGGGCCCTGAACAAGAAGACACTGAAGAATAGGTACCCCATACCCAGGATCGATCAGTTGATGGATGAGTTGAGAGGAGCATGGTTCTTCTCAAAGATTGGTTTGAGATCTGGGTACCATCAAATTCGCGTGAGCGAACAGGACATTCCCAAGACCGCCTTCAAGTGTCACTATGGGCACTTTGAGTTTTTGGTGATGCCCTTCGGGCTAACCAATGCCCCAGCTACATTCCAGTCTTGCATGAATCACATCTTCCGCAGTCACTTAAAGAAGTTTGTGTTAGTGTTCTTTGATGATATCCTCATTTACAACAAGACATGGGAGGAGCATCTCCAGCACATTGAGACAGTATTGCGCATCTTGGAGGAGCAACAGCTCTATGCCAAGCTCTCCAAGTGTGAGTTTGGGTTGACGGAGATGTTATACTTGGGACACATTATAGGGGTGGATGGAGTGAGGGTCCACGAGGAGAAGATCAGGGCCATCAGAGATTGGCCAGAGCCGAGGAACGTGACAAAACTTTGAGGATTCATTGGCATTTGTACTTACTACCAGAAGTTCATCAAGAGTTTCTCACAGCTTGCTGCACCCCTGACAGATTTGACGAGGAACGGGGCATTCAGTTGGTCGGATACAGCGCAGTGAGCCTTTGATAGGCTCAAGGAGGTTATGAGCAGCTGCCCAATGCTTGCATTGCCGGATTTTACGCAGCCATTTGTTTTGGAGTGTGATGCGTCGGGAGAGGGGATCGGCTCAGTGTTGATGCAAGGAGGTCACCGTATCGCCTTTGAGAGCCGGAAGCTCCTTCCGCATGAGAGGTTGTATTCTATATACAACAAGGAGATGCTGGCCATCATGCATGCATTGGCCAAGTTCCAACAGTGTTTAGTGGGTAACAGGTTCAGGGTGAGGACCTATAGGCATTAGAGAGAGGTTCTCATGAAAGGGCCTCAAGGAGGACGTACTCTAGCATGTCTGGAGTGCGATGTTTGCCAGAGGAACAAGGGGGAGATGAGCCATCCCGCAGGATTATTGCAGCCTCTTCCCATTCCGGAGGGGAAATGGAAGTGTATTTCGATGGACTTTATCACAGGGTTGCCCATGGTACAGGGCAAGGATTGCATCTTTGTCGTCGTTGATCGACTAACAAAGTACGCACATTTTTTCGCCATATCCGCACACTACATAGCAGCGTAGGTGGCCGAGTTGTTCTTCACAGAGGTCTTCAAGCTACATGGTCTTCCCAGGACCATCACTAGTGACAGGGGCAGCCGTTTCATGGGTGGATTTTGGCAGGAGCTTTTCAGGTTGGTGGGGACGGAGTTGACACTAAGTACTAGTTATAACCCACAGACGGACAGGCAGACAGAGATAGTTAACAAGTGGCTGGAGGGCTACTTGCTTAACTATGTCAATGAGCAGCAGCGAGCATGGCTAAAGTGGTTGCATCTGGGTGAGTATTGCTACAACACTACACATCACATGTCCATTGGTATGTCATCATTTTATGCTTTGTATGGATATCATCCCTTATTTTATGCTGACGTGATGTTTGGTGCTAGCAAGGCTCCGAGAGCCAAGATTTGGATCCAAGAGAGTCAGGATATTCTCCAAGCTCTCAAGGATAATATGGCTACAGCGCAGAACCAGTAGAAGCTGTATGCCGATAGGGGTTGGGTGGAGAGACAGTTTGAGGTAGGGGACTTGGTCTACCTACAATTACAGCCATACCAACAATCGTCACTGAAGCAGAAGGGGGCTGAGAAGCTCAAACCCCGCTTTTATGGGCCATACGGGGTGATACACAGGATTCGACAGGTTGCGTATGAGTTGGAGCTACCCCAAGGCAGCAAGATTCATAACGTTTTTCATGTATCATGCTTGAAGAAGGCATTGGGGCAGCGTGTGACAGTGACAGATGAGCTACCACCCACAGATGATGAGGGGCATTTGGTGTTACAACCAGAAGCCATTATTGATACCAAGGAGAGGCAGCTGCGAAGCAGGACGGTCCGGGAATTCTTGGTGAGGTGGAAGAATTTGCCGGATGAGGATGCCACTTGGGAGAGTGAGAAAATTTTGCAGCATCCATCACTACAGTTGCTTGAGGACAAGCAACATTTTGCCAAGGGAGACTGTAATATTCCTAATTAGCCATGGCTAATTGGAATATTCAATTTTGCTCAATTTTGTCTTCTATAGTTATTTATAAATAAAAAGGTGAGAAAAGGGGGTCATAACTCACTTTGGAATAAAATCATTCCCTAGTAGCACAACGTTGTAACTTAAAGGGGGAGCCAAGGGGGGCCAAAGGACCACATAGAGGAGGGGCCCACGTAGCCACTTGGAGGGACTGCGCAGATGGAGAGGAACACGTGGCAAGAGAAAGACTACGTTGGAGGTCGAGCTTGGGATTGAGAGTGGCCAAGGCTATAAAGGAGAGAGGAGCCTCCTAATTTTGTCATTCGATTATGTGCATTTGAGCTAGTCACTTTGACTTAGAGCACGCCAGTTGTTTAGCCTGTCTGCAGCACTGTTTAGTGCATCGAGTGTCTCCGTTCGGAGATCTCACCTTTAGCCCCGAGGGACTTCGAGTGCCTGCTCGGGCATGGTAGTTTTCAGTAGTCTTTGCAGGAGGATTGATCCTTGGAGTTGAGGAGGTGTTGAGCATTTTATGACTACGCAGTTTTGGGAGAGGGACGCAGTTACTTTCAGCAAGAGTTCTGGACTAGGGTTTTGCGGAGGATTTGAGCTGGGAGATTGAGCAAGGGATAAGCCCTTGCTTATGGGAGGATTTTGGCAGAGTTTCGGGCAGAGTTTTGGAGGGTTCTATTCAGTGGTAGCGCAAAGCCTAGAGGGACAACGCAGATCCCCAAGGGGTGATTTTCGAGGGTCAGCTATTTGAGAAAAGCTTTCTGGGTTTTTCTGGCTTTATTGAGCAGAGGATGATTTCAGAGTTTTAGCATTTTCTGAGGAGGGGAATAGCCCCAAATCCTCATTTGATTCCAAGCAGTAGCAGCAGCACAACAATTCTCCAGCAGCAGGGACGCAGTTCAAAGAGAGGCCATTTCTTTACTAGTCTGGGTGTATTTCTTCACTTGCCTTGTGTAAGTCGAGGTGCCATCTTTATAATCACCCCCTGTACTCTTTCCATTACTCAGTATAATAAAATGGCTTAGCATTTCTCTCTGCATTTCTTGAGTATCTGCTTGTATTCCATGTTTATACTATTGTATGTTGCATCACTGTTATTTATATCACTTGAGTTTTCCGGTGACTATATCACTTGTACATATTTCGTTGGAGTTTACTGGGGTTTTGGGGGAATATCCCTGAAATGGGATATTACAGGTAGAGTCTCTATTGTTCTTCTGATCCTTTGTCACTATAGTTGTCTCAACTCCTCCTATTGAACCAATCTTTATCCTAGCACTGTCTCCGCTTCTCTACAGCTTTAGTCAACTTCTTTCTTTTCCCGGTCTTCTGGACTACTCAACACTACTCCTACTTGGTGTAGTCCCCTCCATCTTTTATCAATCTCTTGTAGAGCTCTTTCCCACCATTCCTCAACTATCCACGATCTTCTCTATTCCCTCAGATCTCTGGCCCTCCAGAAGTCATCCATGTCCATTCCTTCAATATTCTCATTGCTCCCATTCAAGTAGCATCCCTCCCCTTAGGTCCTCCCCCTAGTACTGGGATTTTAAGCTACCATTGAAGGGTTTTGGAACACTAACAAGTTCTCTTCCACCATGAGAACCTTAACACAAAGTGGAACTTCCCTCAACAATCTTCCCCACAACCCTGACTTAAACACGGCCTCAACCTTAGAAAAGGATTGATAACCCTCAGCAACAAACTCAATCCTCTAATGTGGTCTATGTTGATTTGGGTATCATCAGATGTGTTCTAGCTCTGAAATTTTGTGGAGGAGCTAGAACACATGAAATCTCCAAGACCCATAAATCGTTTGGAGAAATTCCATTCAGATGAGGAGTTATTAAAATAATTAATATTTTTAATGGGTTCTATTGACCACTACGTGTCAACTACCCATAGAAAGTACACCCCCTTTTTCAAAAAAAGGATAGCACCTGATCAACATGTCCGTGCCATTCGACTATCATCATCAGCCCAATCATGTTATGTTGTAAACCCAGTCTGCATGTGTAAATTTGTAAATAATCTTAGCAGATTTGTGTCATGTATGTATTTGCCTAGGTAAACCTAATCTTCTAGTGATGATCTACGTTCTGGAATGTTTTTTGTCTCACCAACCCATGGTCAGTAGAGTTTTCCTTTAGCCTAATCCCAAAGCCAGAATGGATTTTGTCATTAGAATCTTAGGGGAATCTTAGTGTGCTAGGTCAAGTCTATGTAAAAGTGATTTGGGAATAATCCCAACTATTTGGTTAAGTTATTACAAATCACTTGATCTGCTAGATTATATTTGTGTCGCAGAACTGGGTGGTCTATGAGGGTCTATCAAATGGGTTTTCCCCCTTGATATGTAAAAATGTAAAAATCATGATGTAAAGTGTCTTGAGGGTTAGAAAATTTTTATCCACTCATAAGTCAACAACACCTAGGTGTTTTTTTCCAAAGTTAAAAAGTTCAAGGGTCCCTTTAAAAATAAAAACAAAAAAAATAAAAAAAAATAAAATAAAAAAATAAAATAATAATAAAAAATAATAAAAATAAAATAATAATAAGTCAAAGTTTTGAGGAAATAAATGCAAAATTTTAATTTTTTATTAAATTTCCTCAACATGTAAAATTTCGACAAATGTGATTCAAAGAGATTTTGATCCTCATCGACAGTTGAGATCACTTTGACATGGATCACTCGAACTAGCCGTTGGGAATTTTTTCTTTAAATAGGGTATCAGGGGTCATTTGAGATCATTTGATCTTCGAGTTGCGTGCTAAAGAAAGCTCTCTTGTAGTCATTTTTCATGTGCAAATAAAGAAAGACTTTGGGGTTGAAATCTTGCTGGTGTTACTCTTTTGGAAATGCTGCAAGATGTTTTATTTCTGTGCATGATTTTATTTTCAGCCATTGATGATAGCTTTATGAATAGTGATTTTAAACAAAGGTATCTTGTTTAGTCGCTAGGGTTTGAATGATAGTTAAATTTCTGAATATGATGGCAGGTATCTCCTTTAGATCTGGATTTTAGTATCATTTTCTCCCTCTTTGTTAATGGTTGATCTGGATATCCTTGATTTTGAGTTTACCGGGCGTTCGGGGAAGTTCTCAGCTGAACTAGCCAACTCCCGAATTGCATTTTTTGAAAAGCCCAACTGGTTTTGATCCTGGGCTTATCATTAGAATTTCTGTTGCGGATGCATGAAAGGCTTTTTGAAGCACCTTATCTTAATTTTAAAATTTGAAAAAATATATCTATGGCATACTGACAAATCTGACTATTTAGAGCCTTTAAACTGTGAATACTGTAATTATTTAGCTGGTTTTAGGGTTTTTTTTTAGTTTTGTTTCTTGCATATTTTATTTTGTTTCTGGGTGTTTGTTTTTGTCATTACAAGTTGCAAGGCAAGCTTCAATCCCAAAGCCAGATCTAGGCCCTAGAGGATAAGATCTGTCCTCAGAACCAATTTTTTGTAGTTGTACAGTTCTACTACTTGGGGTTTCATTTGCGTTGCAGGAAAAAATTTGGAAAAACTTTCTTGTTGTGAACTGGGTAAAACGCTTTCCATTTGAGCCCTCCTCCTTGCGTTTCTTCTCTGCCAGCCACTGCCAAATCCGTCCCTTGCTCCATTCCATTGAGCTCTTTCTCCCTCACGCACACCTGCATTTCTCACGCATTTCCCCAACCAGCTTGTCGAACCTCTCTACCCACAATATATTACCTTACCCCTCTCACGCAATCTTCATTTCATCATCACTGCTCGAACCCACGATTTCTCTCCCCATCCGCTGGCCACTCCTCACTCCACACAACTCTCTCAATGTATTTTCCCTATGCGTAAATCCCCTTCCTTCAAGCCCTCCATTGCAGCCTTCGAATCCTGTCACCCGCGTCCAAGCCTGCAACACCTTCACGCAATCCTTCCATCCTCTACCTTCATCCCCGTCGTCAAAATTCTTCCATCTCGTCCGCCAGTAGCTGCCATCACCTCAGCGTGCTGGCTCCCCATCACTCCATTCTCGTTCGCTATCCCTATCCACATAGAAAACTGCACACAATTGCTCTTCTTTGCCGCCGTCAAACACCTGCACACAACAATACAAATAAAAAGCTTTTTCTATCGTGGGTAGGTTTTTTAGTGTAAAACATTTGATTTCATGTTTCTTTTGTAAGTATATACATTAAATTAGATTTTTTAGGTTCTTAGGTTAGAATGGATTTTGACTTCTTTTTTTTATTTAGTTTTGTTTTATGAATTCATAATTAAAAAATAAAAAAAAAAGTTAGATTTATGATCTCTATTGAGTAGAGGTTGGTTTCCCTCTTTGATTTTGATTTATAGTTAGGTTAGCTTTATCAATATAAAAAAATAAAAAAATAATAAATTTAGATTTAATTTAGGTGTTAGATTTGAATCTTTATTTCGATTTTGTTTATTTAAATTAGTTTTGTTATGTCTAACTTCCGACTTTATAAATAATAATAAAATATAAAAAAAATAAAAAATCCTAAAAAAAAGGGGGATAAAGTTTATGGTTTTGAATTTAATAAAGATTTCATTCTTTGTTTCATTTAATTTATATTAATTCCATTTAATAAAAAGTAAAAAAAGTAAATAAAAAAAAAATATTTAAATAAAAAGCTTTTGAAAAAGACTAATTAAAAATTGAAAATTCCTTTGATGTCGTTTTTTTTTGTGGGATTAATATTTGTCATTTTTATATAGTTAAACGCGCTTAAATTTTATCTAAAGATTAGCTATATGAAAGTCGTAACTGGTCAGCATTTGAATTTCATGGTTGAGTAATGAATTTTAATCCTTTGAAATTTAATTGCTAGAGCTCTGTGCATCTTTTGAATATTTCTCATCTGGTGAAATTAATCATTGCTTGGATTATATAATGTTCGTTACACATTGATATTTTGTAAATTTTTTCAAGCAATCATTAAATTACTTCATAAGCAGCAGCAACTAATTAATTACTTGGTTTCATTAACTCCATAAGGCACTGTTCTTAAGCATTTAAAGATCTAATCAAATTCTAAAATCGATCAAGTGCTTGTATCCCCCTGCTGTGTCTCCCAAGCCAGCTGATTCCCAATTGGTCTTCCTTTATCCCATAGGGTCTACCCCCCTTAGCTTGCTTCAGGGAGATGGCTTAAACGGAGAGATCGGGGATCAGGGTGACAGTGACTGGTCTGAGCGTTGTCGCGCTGCCTAGACAATTTGTGCGACAACATTTTTTGGCGCCGTTGCGGGGGATAGAGTTTTTTCTGTCCTTGGTTTATTCGACATTCATCTTTTCAATCATCTCATCTTTTCCGCCATTCATTAGCCTGTCAAACGGCCAACATTTTTTGGCGTCATTTGATCTTTTCATCGCCCTATCTTTCGGCATATCATTTAATTGTACCTTTAGCACTTGGATTTCCCAGTTTGTTTCTTTGGGTGGCGACTCCATTTCTTTTCATTTATTTTTCCCAGATAAGAAGCCCTCCTTATATCCAATCTTAGAGTTAGATTCGTGTTCAAGTGGCGACTCCACTTCTTTCATCTCTTGATTTTCTTGAGCAGAGGTCTCTCTCTATCATCCATTTGGTCCTTCATTATTCATCATGGATTATTCGTTTACCCCGTGTCATTTTACTGATGTTCTCCATGATATTCTGGAAGCTGTCATTCATAAATTATCTTTATTCTCGGGTGGTGATTTAGTCGCTATTAGAAAGCATTTATGCAAGTTTTCTTGTATAATATTCATATATTGTAGACTTCCTCAATATAATCATGAAGATTGCAAAATGCATCTATTTTTCTTTTCTTTAGAGGGTGATGCTTTGAATTGGTTTAATAGTTGTCCTGAAGACTCTTTCACTTATTTACAAGACATTGTTAATGCTTTTAAAGATAGATATGGTTATCAAGATAGCTCGCCTTGTGCCCCTAAAATTGTGCAACAGAATGAAAGTAATCTTATGAAGGGTCCAGCTGTCGATGAAAGATTTCAAGACAATTCTTCATATCAGAATGTGCCATCCATCTGTACCGTTGCAGATCAAATCCATGATAGTGGAAAAGCAGGGACAAATTGTAAAATCAGTGTCGACAATGAAAGGGAAAATCAGAAGCAAATTATAGAAGAACTAATGCGGTTGGTAAAAATATGGAGATCAATCAAGAAAAATTTGTAACTGATTATGCCAATGATATGAGAACTTTATACACCCACCTAGAAAAGCGAGATAAGGAAATGGAAACCATGAAAGATAATCATGATAGGGAAATTAATTCTATGCAAAACAAGTTATTAACTATGGATGAAGAAATGACTATCATGACATTCGATTATACCAATCAGTTGGCTACCATGCAAGCAAATCATAAGAAAGAGATAAACTCTATGCAGCATTGCTTGATGACCATAAAAGAAAAGAATGAAAAAGTAATAAAAGATATGGTAGTTAGTCAAATATGTCTTTAGAATAAGTTATTAAGCATGGACGAAGACCATGCCAGGGAAATCAATGCTATGAAGGTTGAACACTCTAGCCAGATGGATGCCATTACAATACAAGTACAAAAATTTCAACAGCGGTCAGAGGATGAAAGAAACCAAGAAACGTCAATAGATCAGAAGCCTCCTTATCTGCTACAACAAGCTCCATCTTATTATGAGGAGGTCATTGGTTCGATTGAAAAGTGGTTAATTGAAGGTGATCCAGATAAAAGTAAAAACGATCAAGATCAGATGCAAGATGAAGAAAGACATGTCATGCATATCTTACATACTTCATCTGAGAGCTTTGAAGCAGAAAGTTCCACGTCATCAATGATACAGCTTGCCACAAAGAAAAAATGCAAGAGAAAGAGAACGAGAAGGCGATTTGATACATCAGATAGCCACGAGCAGCGGGATTTTTGGATAGGAAAAAGTCCTACCGTATGCAGAATTATTGGACATGGCACATCCGAGAAGTAGCCGACAGATTTGCCTGAAAGCAGACAAATGCTCAGTATACACTATATTGAACACATCCGATGCCATGGGACATCCTCTGTATTTCTAACCCTACTCCTTGTCTTTTCAGCATTTCATTTTTGTTTTAGGATTAGATTTACCTTTTCATGTTACTAGATAGTTAATAAATGAAGAACTTATATTTTTCCTGTGCTTAATGTTATATGATGATATTTTTGGATGGACGCTACTTATGTTTTGTTGTGTGTTGTGTGGATGCAGATTCTGGATTCTCACATTCCTATAGTGCAGCAACGTGTCTCCAAGTGGAGCCAGATGTTGACCACTACGTGTCAACTACCCATAGCAAGTACACCCTCTTTTTTCGAAAAAGGGATAGCACCTGATCAACGTGTTTGTGCCATTCGACTATCATCATCAGCCCGATCATGCTATGTTGTAAACCCAATCTACATGTGTAAATTTGTAAATAATCTTAGCAGATCTTTGTCATGTATGTATTTGCCTAGGTAAACCTAATTTTCTAGTGATGATCTACGTTTCGGAAGGTTTTTTTGTCTCATCGACCCATGGTCGACAGAGTTTTCCTTCAGCCTAACCCCAAAGCCGGAATGGATTTTGTCATTAGAATTTTAGGAAAATCCTAGTGTACTAGGTTGAGTCTATGTAAAAGTGATTTGGGAATAATTCTAACTATTTGATTAGGTTATTACAAATTGCTTGATCTGCTAGATTATATTTGTGTCGCAGAACTAGGTGGTCTATGAGGGTCTATGTCAAATGGGTTTTCTCCCTTGAGATGTAAAAATGTAAAAATCATGATGTAAAGTGTCTTGAGGGTTAGAAAATGTTTTTATCCCCTCATAAGTCCTAGGTCCTAGGTGTTTTTTCCAAAGGCTAAGTTCCGAGGGTCCCTTTAAATAAAAAAATAATAATATATAAAATTAAAAATTAAAAAAAAAATAATAATAATAATAATAAATAATAAAATAAATAAAAATGAAATGAAAACAATAAAATAATAATAAGTCAAATTTTTGAGGAAATAAATGCAAAATTTTAATTTTTTATTAAATTTCCTCAACATTTAAAATTTCGACGGATGAGATTAAAAGAGATTTTGATCCTCATCGACGATCGAGATCACTTTGACATGGATCATTCGAACTAGCCGTTGGGAATTTTTTCTTTAAATACGGTATCAAGGGTCATTTGAGATCATTCGATCTTAGAGTCGTGTGCTAAAGAAAGCTCTCTTGTAGTCATTTTTCATGTGCAAATAAAGAAAGACCTTGGGGTTGAAATCTTTCTAGTGTTACTTTTCCGGAAATGCTGTAAGATGTTTTATTTCTGTGCATGATTTTATTTTCAGCCATTGATGATAGCTTTATGAAGAGTGATTTTAAACACAGGTTTCTTGTTTAGTCGCTAGGGTTTGAATGATAGTTAAATTTCTGAATATGATGGTAGGTATCTCCATTAGATCTAGATTTTAGTATCGTTTTCTCCCTCTTTGTTAATGGTTGAATTAAGTTGTGCAGGATATCCTTGATTTTGAGTTTACCGGGCGTTCGGGGAAGTTCTCGGCTAAACCAGCCAACTCCCGAATTGCATTTTCTGAAAAGTCCAGTTGGTTTTGATCCCGGGCTTATCGTTAGAATTTTTGTTGCAGATGCATGAAGGGCTTTCTGAAGCACCTCATCTTAATTTTGAAATTTCAAAAAATATATCTGTGGCATACTGACAAATCTGGCTATTTAGAGCCTTTAAACTGTGAATACTGTAATTATTTATCTGGTTTTAGGGTTTTTTTAGTTTTGTTTCTTTCATATTTTGTTTTGTTTCTGGGTGTTTGTTTTTGTCATTATAGGTTGCAAGGCGAGCTTCAATCCCGAAGCAAGATCTAGGCCTTAGAGGGTAAGATCTGACCTCAGAACTAGTTTTCTGCAGGTGTACAGTTCTGCTGCTTGGGGTTTCATTTGCGTTGCAGGAAAAAGTTTGGAAAAACTTTCTTGTTGTGAACTGGGTAAAACTCTTGTTGCTTCGCCATCTCCAGATCAGTTACCATCTGCATCGATCCATTTGCTGCCTGGTTCCAAAGCCTTATACTCTGTCCAACTGCTCCAAACTTCACACTGTCAAACGCAGCTTCTACCTGCAACTCATCAAACCACCAATCTGTAGCCCACATTGATCAGGCAATCTACAACTTCATTGTTTCCATTTGAGCCCTCCTCCTTGCGTTTCTTCTCTGCCAGCCGCTGCCAGATCCATCCCTTGCTCCATTACGTTGAGCTCTTTCTCCCTCATGCACACCTACATTTCTCACACATTCCCCCAACCAGCCTGTCAAACCTCTCTGCCCGCAATATATTACTGTACCCTCCTCACGCAGTCTTCATTTCATCATTGCTGCTCGAAGCCGTGATTTCTCTCCCCATCTGCTGGCCACTCACTCCACGCAACTCTCTCTGTGTATTTTCCCTATGTGTAAATGCCCTTCCTTCAAGCCCTCCATTGCAGTGTTTGAATCCTCTCTCCCGCGTCCAAGCCTGCAACACCTTCTCGTAGTCCTTCCAACCTCTACCTCCATCCCTGTCATCAAAAATTTTTCATCTCCTCCACCAGTAGCTGCCATCACCTCTGCGTGTTGGCTCCCCATCGCTCCATTCTCATTTGCTATCCCTATCCATGCAACAAACTCCTCCACACAGCTGCTCTTCTTTGCTGCTGTCAAACACCTACGCACAACAATACAAATAAAAAGCTTTTTCTATGTGTGGGTAGGTTTTTAGTGTAAAACATTTGATTTCATGTTTCTTTTGTAGGTATATACATTAAATTAAATTTTTTAGGTTCTTAGGTTAGAATGGATTTTGACTTTTTTTTTTTTTTTTAATTTAGTTTTGTTTTATGAATTCATAATTAAAAAATAATAAAAATAAAGTTAGATTTATAATCTCTATTGAGTAGAGTTTGGTTCCCTCTTTTGAATTTTGATTTATAGTTAGGTTAGCTTTAATCATATAAAAAATAATAATAATAATAATAAAATTTTTAGATTTAATTTAGGTGTTAGATTTGAATTTTTATTTAGATTTTAGTTTTATTTAATTTAGTTTGTTTTGTCTAAAATTCTGACTTTAATAAATAATAATAAAAAATTAAAAAGTCCTAAAAAATAAGGGGCATAAAAGTTCATGGTTTTGATTTATTTAAAGATTTTCAATTCTTTGTTTCCATTTAGATTTTATTTATTTCCATTATATATATATATATATATATTTAAAAATAAAAAGCTTTTGTAAAAAGACTAATTAAAATTTGAAGATTCCTTTGATGTCGTTTTTTTTCTATTGTGGGATTAATATTTGTCATTTTTATATAGTTAAATGCACTTAAATTTTATCTAAAGATTAGCTATATGAAAGTGGTAACTGGTCAGCATTTGAATTTCATGGTTGAGTAAAGAATTTTAATCATTTGAAATTTAATTGCTAGAGCTCTGTGCATCTTTTGAATATCTCTCATATGGTGAAATTAATCATTGCTTGGATTATATAATGTTTGTTACATGTTGATATTTTGTAAAATTTTTCAAACAATCATTAAATTACTTCATAAGCAGCAACAACTAATTAATTACTTGGTTTTTATTAACTCCATAAGGCACTGGTCTTAAGCATTTAAAGATCTAATCAAATTCTAAAATCGATCAAGTGCTTGTATCCCCCTATTGTGTCTCTCAAGCCAGCTAATTCCCAGTTGGTCTTCCTTTATCCCATAGGGTCTACCCCCCTTAGCCTGCTTCAAGGAGACGGCTTAAACAGAGAGATCAGCGATCAGGGTGACAACCCCCAGTCTGAGCGTTGTCGCGTTGGCTAGACAATTTGCGCGACAACAGGTTCCTAAGTCTAAACTTAGGAAAATAAAAATATTAATGGGTATTAATAAGAATATGGGTGAGAAGCTTCTAAGTGACGAGGATGAAGTCTGTTTTAATCTTAGCCGTTGATTAGGGACTTAATCTCGGCTGTTGATTCATCAATAGGAAAAGTATAAGAGGAGGCTTGAGGGTCACTTGAAGATACACCATATTGATCAGTCGATTCGATTTTTCTGGGGTGTGGTTTGCTGCTAAAATCGAATAGGTGATCTGAGTTGCAATGAGAGGGGAAGAAGTAGAGAGTTGCATCAGAAAGGAGTTCCGAGCCAACGAGTACCAAGCAGAGAGGCAGCAGTAGCATCAGAGAGGCAGCGCAGAGGCGTACGTAGCGCAGGAAGGGGCTCACACAGAGCTGTCACAGGCCAAGAGGGTCTCTTGTAGTGGCAGTGCAGGATAATCGTCAGAAGTTCAAGATTTGCTGGTGAAGCGAGGTTCTGAGTCGGGAGGGTTGAACAACAGTCTTCCTCTAGCAAATCGATCCAGCGGAAGGGGTGACGTAGTCTCATAGAGGCAAGACATTGGCCCACGCAGGGATTGCACTGGGATTTTCACAGTGCTTGCCCGGGTCAAGCCACTCAGTGGATCAGTTGTGACTTGGAGAATGAGGTAAACCCTCATATGTATTTCTGGCTGCCGAGATTTATTTGAAAGGTTAGCCGGTGTGAGAGGCAACCTATTGTACTCAGATTCTGCTGCTTAATAATACAAACCCTCTATATGCTGCACCGGTTTTCCCGAATTGGGTTTTTCCAGGGACGATTGTCCAAAAATAATGGTGTCCCTTGTGTGTTTGTCTCATTTCATTTTAGTTCATGATCTATATGTATGTGTAGTCTATAATAGTGTTTTCATCGTTTTTTAAATAATTAAATAACTTGTTGAATGTAAAGAACAAGTAGGAGATGATAAACCAATTATTGCAGTAGGATTTCTGATGTGTAGATTCAGAAATTCTCACATGGTATCAGAGCATTGCAGATCATAGGAGACTGAAGACACCAGCTGAGAGATCCAAAGAATTTGATGCAGAGAAGCAGCTATCCCGAGTGACAGTGTTATTTCAGAGGCATAGGAGCAGCTGCAGGAGTGACGCAGAGGCTCACGCAGTGCCTGCGTCAGCATTTCGAGCCTGCAGAGGGTGACACAGAGTTGGAGAGGAGCCCACGCAGTGACTGCGTCAGCTCTTTGTGCCATCACAGAGCCTGAAAAGTTCGAATCAGCCAGTTGTCGGGGCTGGAGGAGCAGAGAAAATTCGATTTGAGGAGCTGGTGGGACATTGTTTCTGTTGGTGCAGAACAATGTCTGTGGAGACAGAGCCGAGGTAGAGGGAGTCACTACCTTGACAAATTTCTAGCCAAAGAAATCTAGATCTGGGTTGCAGCAGCAAAGGAGGATTGGAGAGGAGTGATTCGACATTTGGCCGGAGAATTTCTGTGAAGGAAATCAGGACTCAGAGGGAGTCTAGAGGAGCTTGTTCCTTAGAGGGTTTCTAGCGCCAAAGAAATCCAGATCCAAGTCTTGCTAGATTGACAACAGGAGAGGGAGCAGAGATGGCAGCGAATGGGTTGACGGATTAGGATAGATTGGATGGAGCATCCAATTTTGTCATCTGGAAGGCCAGGATCCTGGCAATCCTAGACAAACATGGCATCAAGAACTATGCCTTGAAGGTATTTGTTGTTCCGGTCGATGCTGATCCATTAAATAAGTACAAGGAGGCTGAGGCTAAGGCTAAGTGCATGATCCTAGACGGGGTCAAAGATCATGTAGTACCACACATTGCTGAGGACACAGCAAGGGAGATGTGGGAGGCACTGCCCACCTTGTACCAGGGCTATTCCATCCAACGGAAGATTCTATTAGAAAATCAACTGAGATAGTGCCAGATGTAGAAGGGAGAGGAGATCGATCCCTTCCTTCTCAGGTTGCAAGGGATTCATGACTAGTTGACTTCCGTGGGGTCTACACCAGATCCTGAGTTCATGGTCAGGATTGCCCTAAATGCAGCCACCGAGGACTGGGAGACTTTTGTCCAAAGTATCTTGGGCAGAGCAACTCTCCCCAGTTGGGAGGAGATGTGGGTAGCTCTTCGACAAGAAGAGCTCAAGAGGTTGACTAAGACAGGGAGTAGTAGCAAGGGTGCCCAGGTCAAGAAGGAGGAGGAGGAGGATGCAGCTCTCGCATCATCGTGATGACAAGGGAAACAGAAGAGAAAGAAGAAGGAAATAACCAAGGTCATATGCTTCAATTGTGGGGAACTGGGACATTATGCCACTCAGTGCCCCCGTAAGAAGGGCAAGGGGGAGGCTTCTGCCTCAAAGCCTGCGCCAACAAAAGCTAACAAGGAAAGCAAGGATGATGATTGTATCATGAGTGCTCATGCGCCTCTGGAGAAGAGGTAGGGCGACATGGAGTTGTAGTCGAGAGGACTACATGGCGGACGAGATCCTTGAGGTGCCCAAACTCTTGGATCACATACGACTACAGGAGCCCTTAATGACAGTAGCAAAATGATGGGTGTCAGTTGGTGCGAGGTGTGATGGAGCAACAATGGCAGAGCTAGAGTGCCAAAGTCTAAAGCAATGTAGTGGATGTTGTAGCAGTACAAGAGGCACATAGAAGATTGTAGTAGTTAGTAGCAATAGAGGGTCAATACAGATTAGGAGCAGAGGTAGCTTCAGCATCATGAGGCATCCATACTGACCAGCATGTCAGATTTTGGGTGACGTTTCAGTTACTTACTTCTCAGTAACTGAGTTGCAGTGCAGCAGTTAGCAGTGGCAGTGCTATGGGCAACATGATGCAACATTTTGAGAGGGAGTTACAACACAGATGTAGCAGTGACGGTGGCAGAGTCATGGGCAATAGTACAAGATGCAACAGTGCAATGGATGAAGGGTAGCAGGCCAAGCATCAACAGCACAAAAGATCGATGCAGTGGATCAGTGTGATACTTTTGTTGGGAAGTATTGCTAGAGCACATTCCTCACTAAGAGGGAGTGTTGATTTTGGGTAGCATCGAGTGTGCTCTAGCTCCGAAATTTTGTGGAGGGTCTAGAACACATGAGATCTCCAAGACCAAGAAATCGTTTGGAGAAATTCCACCTGGATGAGGAGTTATTAAAATAATTAATATTTTTAATGGGTTCCTAAGTCTAAACTTAGGAAAATAAAAATATTAATGGGTATTAATAAGAATATGGGTGAGAAGCTTCTAAGTGAAGAGGATCAAGTCTGTTTAATCTTAGCCGTTGATTAGGGACTTAATCTTGGGCATTGATTCATCAAGAGGAAAAGTATAAGAGGAGGCTTGAGGGTCAGTTGGAGATACACGATATTGATCAGTTAGTTTGATTTTTCTGGGGCATGGTTTCTAAGAAAACTGAATAGGTAATATAAGTTGCAATGAGAGGGGCAGAAGCAGAGAGTTGGATCAGAAAGGAGTTCCGAGCCAATGTGTACCAGGCAGAGAGGCAGTGCAGAGGCCTACGTAACCTAGGAAGGGGCTCACGCAGGCCAAGAGGGTCTCTTGCAGTGGCAGTGCAGGATAATCGTCAGAAGTTCAAGATTTTGCTGGGGAAGCGAGGTTTTGAGTCGGGAGGGCTGAACAACAGTCTTCCTCCAACAAATCAATCTAGCAGAAGGGGTGACGCAGTCTCCTAGAGGCAAGACGCTATCCCACGCAGGGATTGGGTTGGGATTTTCACAGTGCTTGTCGGAGTCAGGCCACTCAGTGGATCAATTGTGACTTGGAGAATGAGGTAAACCCTCGTATGTATTTCTTGCTGCCGAGATTTATTTGAAAGGTTAGCCGGTGTGAGAGGCAACCTATTGTACTCAAATTTTGTTGCTTAATGATAACCACCCTCTATATGCTGCACTAGCTTTCCCGAATTGGGTTTTTCCAGGGACGATTGTCCAAAAATAATGATGTCGCTTGTGTATTTGTCTCATTTCATTTCAGTTCATGATCTATATGTATGTGTAGTCTATAATAGTGTTTTCATCGATTTTTAAATAATTAAATAACTTGTTGAATGTAAAGAACAAGTAGGAGATGATAAACTAGTGATTGCAGTAGGATTTTTGATGTGTAGATTCAAAAATTCTCACAGTCTACACCCAGAATATATAGCTCGCATCATATTGGTGTGAAGCCAATGCAACTCAACTAGATATGCTTGAGTCCAGGTATGCCGAGATCGGTTTTGTCCATTGATCTTTCCCTTTATTTGTAGTCTCCGCAACTAGTTGTAGAGCTCCTCTGGGAACTTGCACCAGAAGATCTCGTATTGATCACTCGCAGGCTCCGCATACAAAATCTCTTCTTTCAACTGCTTTATATTTCGTTGGCAGAGTTGAGCTTGGTGAGAGGCGAATCATTCTACTTGTTCATGTCACAACTCTTTAAGTTCCTTCTTAAAGATCCTCGACACCATATTCCAAAACCCTTTGGAAATTTTCATGTCCCGGCAACATAACCATTTTTTGGCAGAAAAATAACAGATGGATTGAGACCCAGGGTTCAAGCAGAGGGGCCAACAAAGGCTCCATTGTAGTCTAGCACCATGCCGACATTTTCACCTTATCTAAGACGAATAGGGTGTCTCACCTGAGGCGTGTTGTCACCTTAGTTAGTTGAGGACCTAGAATCAGGCGTCAAGATAAACACCAAGGAACTCACAATGACAATAACTCATAAATATAATAGTTGGGATCCAATCCTAATGAACCAGCATATACAAAGGAGAAATACCCGACAGATGCAAGTATATTAAAAAAATTAAGAAAGCCACAAAGAATTATACACAAGTTGCTCAAATATCCCTGTAACCATTCCTTCCATTAACACCACAACAATATAACTTTGCATCAGGCTCAAAGGCTCCCCAGATAGGACTGTTATCAACATAACATAACAGTATATGATCAAGGCAACAAGATACAAAGCGGGCTCAAATGGCTCCGCAACAACATTCCTGTATCCCACAATCTATCCTCTTCTTCTCGACTTTCTCCTTGCCTTCTTAAGTTGCCCACTCACTTGAATTTCCACTTTTGTCTTGAATGCTCTGCCTCTTTCCCTTTCAATTGCCTCTGTTGCTCGATTGTTTCTTGCTTTCTCGGCTACCAGCTCTCTTCTTCGCTCAACTATCTTTGTTGCTCGGTTGTTTCTTGCTTGAGTCTAGATTCCTCGGCCATCCTTCCATAGTTGTTGTTCTTTGTCAGGTTCCTTCTTTTGCTCCAACTATCTCCTCTGTGACTTCCCAGTGGTTATTTCTGGGCAAAATGTGTCAACTCGTCAAAACTTGATTTTCAAACGAAAGACCCAACATGGCCATAGTCAGGCTTAGTGATCATGATAGGTTAGAAGAAGTATCCCACTATATCATATCAAAGGCTAGGATGTTATTCTTGTTGTATGAGCTTGGCCTAAAAATCTATGCAGAAAACGTTGTGGCAAAACCTACTGATGCTGACCAGTGGAAAGAATTCAAGAAGGAGATGGCCAAGGTGAAACGTATTGAGAAATCTAGGGCATAGGAATGGAGTGATTTCTCTAGCAATGATAATTGTTTGTGAATCCTTTTTACTTCTTTAGATTAGGTTCTTATTTTCCTTAGATTATTATAGTATTCTTTTTCATCAAATAGCTACCAAACCATAAGCAATAATGAGACAAGAGACACAGAATATAGGCGATCAGCTAGAGCCAAAACCTCTCAAACTTGAGAGGAAAACCCAAATGAATTATTCTTATAGAAACTTCCAGTGACGAATAACAAGACCAAGGTCCTTGACACAACAACCTCTCCAAGACCAAGTTACGAGACCCTTCTTCACTACTAGTTCTTTTTGCCCAAGTCAACACTATCAAACTGTCGTACCTTTCCTTTGGATCTCGGCTACCCTTCAGATTTCAGACTCTTGGATCAGACCTGCAACTCTTAGCCTCTTCAAAAATCCTAGTTGCAGCGAGTGTGAGAGGTTTGTCCCTTAATTCCCTTCACTTTAGGTGGAGACTCCTTTTGCAATTCGGCTTGAGAACCAACTTGATTTTCTTCCTTGATCTGACCTTCTAGTGTGACTGTCATATCTCAGCTCCTTCTGTAGTAGATAGCACCACTTCTTCTGGCACGTGTGAGGTATATTAATCCAAAAACAAATCAGAATCAACTCGGTTATGATCCTCCTTCCTTCGTTTGGAGATTAGCTTCTTCTCTTGTGATCTTCTCACTTCTTTTCTATCCTTTGATGCTTGATCGAACGGTGTGCTAATGGAGGCCTAGTCCTCACTAGATATAGTGGACTGTTCATCAAAATAGGCCAACTTCACCTTGTGACTAGGCCGACATGCTTGTCTAAAATGATCTTCATCTGTTTTGAAGGGCCAACATGAGGGAGTGCTTGTGAAAAGGTCTTGGAGGTTTTGTGACATAAATAAATTGTTTTACAATGTGTAACATGCCCAAATGGGTCTTCAATAGTTGAAATTGACTCAATAGACTTTATGACTTGATGACCAATCCTAATAGTTCTCAATGGGAGCTTCATATATAAAAATAAAATTCCTTGAGCATGAAACCCATGACTCAAGTATGACAAAATAATTTTATTTTTACATCAATTACATAAACTCATGATTACATGTCATTCTGAAGACCAAACCTAGTTACATATTTCAACACTCCCTCTTCACTAGGGAGGTATTCATAATGCATACAAGGTACTTGGACATTCTCAATTTGAAGAATACTCATAAGAAGAGTTAGATTGGTAACTCATCTGCTTAGCATCATATCCTCGAGCATTGTCACATAGCAAGGCTTTGACTAACAACTCTATCTCTCCATAAGATCAAAGCACAATGCTAGCGAGACCAATGATTTATAGACACCCTCATCATTGTCTCTCGTGGAACATACACTACTCGGGTTCTCTCAGAGTATATTCCACAAGTACTATTCTTATCTTGGATTCTTAACCCTCAAAGAATATTAGTCCTCCACGACTACTCTTATTTTGGATGCCCTACCATATCCTTAAAGAGTATTGGATGTGAGATGCTTACCTAATCCTCGATTCTATTTTTCAAAGTGAAGACAAGAATGATGTGTCTATCTCTCCCTCTCAACTCAGGGAGGACATACCCATTCAACTGAAGGAATGTACCCATTCCTATAAAAAGGAATGTACCGAAGCTCCCTCTTGATCAGGGACCTGACCAAGCTCCCTCTTAACCAGGGACTTTCTCCCAGCAACTCTCTAGATAGATACCATGGAACAAACAACTGCTTGTAGAACTCCTTTCTTTAATGTCATGAATTTCTTCTTTGTCATAGAGTCTACATCATGTGGTCCCTCTTCGTAGGGCATAAACCATCCATCACTTTTCATCCATGAGTCATGTCATTATTCCTTTCATTGGAAATTGATTCATTAGTCCATATCTGACCGTCCTTCATGCGTTGCTTTCATCTTCATGTCATGCTTTCTTAAGGACCTTTCATCCTGCCACATGAGCATCAGTTGTAGAAGACTTCCATGGCTCTTCCCTTAGCAGCCCTACATAAGCCCATCCAGATATTGTTCAAAAATAAAAGATGATCATTAAGTCAAAATTACCTTTGTCACTTCCTGTTTGCCTCAGTATCCTACATATATATTGACACATCTCCAAAAGATATATATTGTCAAGGATCTCTTTCTTTTTCAGACTTCATCAGGGTCTTCATATATTTCATGGAGATATCGTAGTCAAATCTTTCGGTCCTTGGATGTTGATTGCCTTTTTCCATATATTTCATGATCTCTTCCTTTCTTTCTTCACACATTTCTTTTCCAAGAACTTCCAATCAGAATTCCTCCATTTTTTTCAACCAACTCATATTTCATATGAGGATAATTATGTTTCTTTTATCTAGTCAATATGTGAACCATGCCTTCCTGCATCCATTCTAAAGAGAAGACCCTTCCTTTTGAACATGCTCTTCGAGGTAGATCTTTATTTCACAATATATGTAACCGTATGACATGACTTAAATTTATCAAATACAATCATACATACCTCATCTTTTTCTTTAGGTCATCTAGACTTCCTTTAGTAGCTTCCTTGATTGAATGAATTCCAGTCACTTGTCTGCTTTACTTCTTTTGACATCATACCATCATCCCATCAATTCCTACAAGTTGGAATTCTTGATGAAACACTTGCTTTCTTTTAATCAGTAAATCCTTCAATGAAGACTCCAACAGAGAATCTTGAGTATCCTCATCCAACAAATGTTTCTTTTTAACTGATGTATGATGAGCTTTGTACTAGATGAATTTTTCTTCATAAGTACCACTTATGCTTCTAATGAGGTTACCAAGAGCTATATCCTTCTATAGGTGACTGCCATAGATTTTTGTTTCAGCTATCTTTCATGCTTCTCTATGATGATGTCATGAGCTCTTACTTTCAATGCTTCTATGATGCCATGATGCATCCTATCATGCTCCTTACTGACTCATGCTAGCCATATGTTACAACAGAAAAACCTGAAAAATAGAGACGTGAAAAGAACTAGGTAAGGAAGACTATCTCAATCATAGTAGAGATCTTTTACTTCCTCTTTCTTGGATTTCTTCTTTTTAGCTTCCTCCACTTCTTTGGTGATATGGGCTTCTTCTCTTCCCCTTTTGTTATTTTCCTTCTTGAGCTTAGGACAATCTCTCTTGTAATGCATATATCCTTGACATCCATAGCATTGAACTTTAGCCATATTCTTCTTCTTTTTCTGAAGACCAAATTTTCCTTTCTTTTTGTCATTGTAGCATATGCATTGCTCGTTTGATCCTACATCAATTTTTTCCTTCACCCTTGTTTCTTCAGTCTTCGATAGTGACCATAGATTCTTGAATGGAATAGCTTCCTTTTTCCCATAAATGCTTGATGTAAATTTATGCCATTCCTCTGGTAGTGCATTTAGTATTATGGTAGTCATCTCTTTGTCAGACATTATGTCTCCCAAATCTTGAAGTTGGTCCCTTATTTCAGATATCATTATAAAGTATGAGGCTATATCTTCTTCTTTTGATATCCTTGGCTTGTAGATTTCTTGTCTTAATGAGATTACCTCACCTGCGATGCTTACAGAAAACAACTCTACCAGTTTGTCATATATTTCTTTTGAAGTTTCAAGTTTAGATACATAGGGAATGAGGGGATCCTTGTTGGATTCTATGAGAATCCTTGAAGCCCTGACTTCCCCTTTCATATATTTTGCAAGTGCTTGAGCATCTACTTTTGGAGGTTTGGTGATTGAGCCTTTAGCGTGTTCCATGACCTCATTTTCTACGAGACTCAGATTTGTCCTTTTCTTCCATGCAAGAAAATTTAAAGCCCCAACCAACATGTTTCTTTCCTTGCAAAAAGACATTTTGATAGGTTCAAATGTAGACATAAGTATACTTATTTGTGAAGATGTCTCTTCCTCTTTCTACCTCCTTGAACTTGATGATGATATAGATAGCAAAAAGCTTCTCCTTGTTGAAGATAGTTTTCTTCAAGAGTGATCCTCGGCTCCAAAGAGAGGGAGATCACCTTAGAACTTTTGATGATGATGACAACGTCCTTATTGATGATGATGACATTGTCCTTGATCTTGCTTCTCTTGGATGAGTACAATTCAAGTTACTTTGATTTGTAGATCTTTTCAACTTGCCTAGAGGTAGGGTTTTTGTGGTCCTTTTCTTTGATGACTTAAGCGAGGATTGTTAGAATTTCTAAGTCTAGCCCGTTAGAAATTCTTCCTGCACTATCTGGTTTATTTCACCTACTTGTTTGATTTCTTAACAAGTTATTTAACCATAAACATATAAATATTGAAAATAAACACAAATGCAGCCTCAACCATCTACAGATCATCAACTGAAAGAAATAGACAAACACACAAGGGACACCGTTATTTCTGGACAATCATCCCCGGAAAAACCCAACTTGGGAAAACCGGTGCAGCAGTTCTGAGGGTTTTATTATTAAGCAGCTCTTCTTGAGTACAACTAGGTGCCAAACTGGCTCACTCTACAAAGAAATCAATTTGGCAATAATACCTTTCTTCGGAAGCAGATATGCGGCAAGTCTGCTCCACGAAAATTTCTCCAATGCCTCTCTAAGGCTCTGGGTCAACCCTCCTGGCCTCTGCGTCAGCCTAGAACCCTCTGCAGCAGCCTTTTGATGCTCTGCGCTGGCTCTCTGGCCCTCTGCGTCACCCGTGCATGCCCTGGTAGCCTCTGTGCAATCCGTCTGGCCCTCTGCATGGCTCCTATTGGCTCTGCGTACCCTTCTCTGCCTCTACGCTGGTCTTTCGGCACTATCTCTGCCTCTCTGCTATGCACTCACTGCTCCTTGCTGCAACTCTGATCACTGGTTCGATTTCTCTCAGCAAACACCGCTCCAGAAAATTGAACTGACTGATCAACTTGGTGTCTCTCCAACTGACCCTCAAGCCTCTTCTTATACTTTTTCTGTTGAGTCTTCAACGACATAGATTAAATCTCTAATCAATGGCTAAGATTAGATTTGGCTTGATCCATGTCATTTAGAACATTCTCACCCAGTTTTATATTAATACCCATTAATATTTTAATTTTCTTAAGTTTAGACTTAGGAACTCCATTAAAAATATTAATTATTTTAATATCTCTCTAACTGGGTGGAATTTCCCCAAACCATTTTTGGCTCTTGGAGATCTCATGTGCATTAGCCTCTCCACCAATTTTCATGGCTAGAGCACATCCGATGCTACCCCAAATCAACACTCTCTCTTAGCGAGGAATGTGCTCTAATAATGCCACAAATGAACATCACCCTAATTATCTGGCACCAGTACCTGTGCTAATGCTTGGCTTGCTGCCCAACATCCTCTGCACTGCTACCTCATGTACTTCTGCCCATGGCTCTATGATTGCCACTGCTACATCTGTAATGCAGCTCCCTTTGCATCTGTGGTGCTGCTGGTCCTTTCTCCCAACACTGCATTTGCACTGCAGCCCTCTCTCATCATGTTGCATCGTGCTGCCTATAGCACTACCACTGTTACTGCTGCACTGCAACTCAGTTACTGAGACGTTGGTAACCGATCTACCCAACTACTGACATCCTTGTCAGGCTAGAAACCCTCCTGATGTTGAAGCTCTCTCTGCTGCTATCCTATGCTCCCTCTGCTGCCTCTGCACTATTGCAGCAACTCTCTGCACTGCCACAGATCCCTGAACTCTAGCACTATTCTACGGTTCCATCCGCATCTTGCTTCTACCGACATTTGTCATCCTGCTACTATCACTTGGGGCTCTTGTAGCCGGATATGAACCAAGAGTTTGGGTACCTCAAGGATCCTTCCCCTCATCTCCTGTAGTCCTCCTAACTACTTCTCGATGTGACCCCACCTCTTCTTTAGAGGTGCATGAGCACTCATGGCACAGTCGTCATCAGTTTCCACTTCCTTCTCCGCCTTAACCGACACTGCCTTGGAGTCAAAAGCCTCTCCCTTATTCTTCTTCCTGGGACACTGGGTTGCATAATGGCCCAGCTCCCCACAATGAAAGCACTTTATCTTGGAGATGTCGTTCTTCTTCCTCTTTCCTTGTTGTCTCGCAGATGCCAGAGCTACATCCTCTTCCTCCTCTTTCTTCATTCGACCTCCTTTGCTGCTACTTCCCGCCTTGGTCAACTGTCTGATATCTTCTTGGCAAAGCGCTGCCCACAATTCTTCCCATCTTGGAAGAGTCGCTTTGCCCAAAATGCTTTGGACGAATGTCTCCCACTCCTCGGAGACTGCATTCAGGGTGGTCCTCACCATTATCTCCTGATCCGGCATGGCCCCTGTGGAAGTAAGTTGGTCCTGAATCTCCTACAACCTGTTGAGGAATAGATCTATCTGCTCCCCCTTCTGTATCTGATACGACCGCAGCTAATTCTCTAACAGCATCTTCCTCTGCACGGAAGTGCCTTGATATGATGTCGTCAAGGTATATCACATCTCCTTTGCCGTATTCTTCTCGGCAATATGTTGAACTACATGATCCTTATCCCCATCAAGGATTATGCACTTTGCCTTGGCCATTGCATCCTCATACCTTTCCTTATCAGCTGGGTCGACTGGGATCTATGTTACTTGGGAGCGGGAGCGGAAGCGGGAGCGGGAGCGACCATTTTCAGAAGCTCTCGGTTTGGGAGCGAATCCGGGAGCGATTTTTTAAAAATATATATATTTT
>APFE030342059.1:6492-29799 GCA_000404065.3 Pinus taeda | reverse complement strand
GGGGGGGGGGGGCACTCCCCCGCAACTATGACTGGGATAGCCACGGTTCTCAAGGCAAAGGCCTTGATCCGATGTCTCTCCAGAACAGATAAGATCCTGGCCTTCCAGATGACAAAATTGGATGCCCCATCCAGCCTGTCCTAATCCCTCAGTCCATTCATTGCCATCTCCGCTCTTTTCTTCGATTCCTTCTGAGTCTTTACTTCCCTCTTGGAAGTTCTCTCTTAGACTCCCACTGAGTCTCGATTTCCCTCCTGGAAATCTTCTCCTCGACTCCCTCTGAGTCTGGATTTCCCTCTGGAAATCCTCCTGCCAACTGTCGAACCGTTCCTCTCCGATCCCTTTGCTCCTGCAATATTGATCTGGATTTCTTAGCTAGAAATCTGTCTAGGTTACGATTACCTCTACCTTGGTTCTGTCCCGTTAGGTACTGTTCTGCTTCAATAGCAACAACACCCGACCAGCTTCACACTCTACAATCTTCCCACAGCTGCCTAGGCCCTAGTAGCTGAGGAAACTAAGCCTCTTGGCTCTGCGCAATCCTGACAGTGACTAAATCTTTCCTCTGGCCAACTACGTCACTCCTGCTTGGCTGAGCAGGATGACATGGCTCTTCGTGAGCCTCTTCTGCCTCTCACTGCTTTTGCGCTGACCCTTTCTCTGGCTCGAAATGATGACGCAGGCGCTCTGCGTCACTCCTTCTTTGCTGCTTTTTGCTTAGGAATAACTTTTGTCTCTTTGGGACAATTGTTTCTGCTGCAAATTCTCTGATTTAGCTAGTGCCATCAGCTCTCCTGTGATCTACAATGCTTTGATACCATGTTGGAATTTCTAAGTCTAACCCGTTAGAAATTCTTCCTGCACTATCTGGTTTACTTCACCTACTTCTTTAATTTCTTAACAAGTAATTTAACCATATAAATATTGAAAATAAACACAAATGTAGTCTCGACTCTCAACCATCTATAGATCATCAACTGAAAGAAATAGACAAACACACAAGGGACACCGTTATTTTTGGACAATCGTCCCTGGAAAGACCCAACTTGGGTAAACTAGTGCAGCAGTTCTGAGGGTTTTATTATTAAGCAATTCTTCTTGAGTACAATTGGATGCCAAACTGGCTCACCCTACAGAGAAATCAATATCGCAATAATACCTCTCTTCGGAAGCAGATATTTGGCAAGTCTGCTCCACGAAAATCTCTCCAACGCATCTCTAAGGCTCTGCATCAGCCCTCCTGGCTTCTGTGTCAGCTTTTGATGCTTTGCGCTGGCTTTCTGGCCCTTTGCGTCACCCACGTAGGCCCTGGTAGCCTCTGCGCAATCCCTCTGGCCCTTTGCGCAATCCCTCTGGCCCTCTGCGTGGCTCTTGCTGGGCGTAGCCTTCTCTGCTTCCCTGCTTGTCTTCTGGCACTATCTCTACCTCTCTGCTATGCACTCACTACCCCTCGCTGCAACTCTGATCACTGGTTCGATTTCTCTTAGCAAACCCCGCTCCAGAAAATCGAACTGACTGATCAACTTGGTGTCTCTCCAACTGACCCTCAAGCCTCTTCTTATACTTTTTATGTTGAGGTTTCAACAGCTAAGATTAAATCTGTAATCAACGACTAAGATTAGATTTGGCTTGATCCATGTCATTTAAAACATTCTTAGCCAATTTTATATTAATACCCATTAATATTTTAATTTTCCTAAGTTTAGACTTAGGAATTCCATTAAAAATATTAATTATTTTAATATCTCTCTAACCGGGTGGAATTTCCCCAAACCATTTCTGGTACTTGGATATCTCATGTGCTTTAGCCTCTCCACCAATTTTCATGGCTAGAGCACATCCGATACTACCTCAAATAAATAAGGATCACAAGACTTCTTCTGGCGTAGGCTTCTTCTTCGATCTAGGGATTTGACACTTCCTTGTAGGTATTGACTTCAAAATGCTTTTTGGATGAGATGATCTTTAAGATCTGCTTTGATGCCCTTCTAGAGTTTTGGTCCCTGAATACTTGAGTGTCTCTTGATGAGTTGCCCTTCCTTGATTTCTTACCTTAGCTCTAATACCATGTTGAGAAATCTAGGGCATTGGAATGGAGTGATTTCTCTAGCAATGATAATTGTTTGTGAATCCTTTTTACTTCTTTAGATTAGGTTCTTCTTTTCCTTAAATTATTATAGTGTTTTTTTCATCAAACAACTACCAAACCATAAGCAATAATGAGACAAGAGACACAAAATATAGTCGATCAGCCAAGGCCAAAACCTCTCCAACTTGAGGGGAAAGCACAAATGAATTCTTCTTCTTATAGAAACTTTGAGTGACAAATACTAAGACCAATACCCTTGACATAACAACCTCTCCAAGACCAAGTCACAAGACCCTTCTTTACTACTAGTTCTTTTTGCCCTAGTGAAATTGACTTGCCTTTCCTTTGGATCTCGGCTACCCTTCAGATTTCGGACTCTTGGATCAGACTTACAACTCTTAGCCTCTTCAGAAAACCTAGTTAAAACATGTGTGAGAGGTTTGTCCCTTAATTCCCTTTGCTTTAGGTGGAGACTCCTTTTGCAATTCAGCTTGAGAAACTCATTCGCATACCATGATAAAGTCATTTTTTCTTGGTCCAAAAAATAATATTTTGAACTTTTAACCTAAAAAAATACCCTTTGGCTTAACCACCACGGTCCAAAGGGTCAATGTTTCTTGAAAATTTGATTTTTCCCTTGATGGATGACCCCAAAAAATTAATTTCTTTTGGACCCACGAATTTTTGAGGTATTTTTAATCATTTTCCACTTGGAGAGAATTTAATTTCTCTCAAATTATTTTTTTGACACAATTTAATTAATTTTTTGGCTAATTATTTTCTTTTATTTTTTGCCAAAAAATTAATTAAAAGATTTAAGAGGGGATTAAACACATTTTCGACCCTCTAAAAATATTTTTGGCAATGGTGTCTAATTATGAGTAACCATTCACCAAAAAATATTTTTACATCAAGTTTACCAATAAACACCCTTAGAAGGGGAATTATAGACACAACCCCTTAGACCTAACCAAATTTTGCGACACAAGACACATGATCTAATATGATAAAATTACATAGATTGGATAACACTAGGACTCACCTAAGACCTTGTCAATGAGTTCCAACCTAGCTTTGGAGTATATCTGGGAGAAAAACTTTGCCAATTATCCGTGTTTACAAACACAATTAATTTGGGGAGGTTAAAAAACTTCCTAGAGTGAAACCCTTTGAGAAAAATCAAAGGTTACCTAGGTGTTGTTACATGGCTTAATATTCATACTAGAATCATTTTTACAATACAATAGTAGAATTTGGGATTACATTGACAAACTGGTAGCCTCATGATGATAATGACTTTGAAAAAATTTATCCTTTTGACAAGTACTCAACTTCTTGGAATTGTTGACATGTACATGGTCAACAGATTGATAATGGGGCCTCTCATCATTTCTCTGGATATAAGGAGGTTCTCTCTAATTTGGTAGAGAGGGAGTCCAATTTAAATATTATCCTTGGAGATAACTCCACTCATCGTATTAAGGGATTTGTTTCTATTAAATTTCATTTGGACCATGGGGAATCTATTTTGCTTCATAATGTGATGTATCTGTCGGGGTTAAAGAAAAATTTAGTATCTATATCTGCCATGGAGGACAAAGGAATGAGGGTTGCCTTCATCAAAGGAAAAGTACTTACCTAGCCTGTGGGATCCCCTATTAGAGATGCTTTCACATTAGGATCTAGATTTGAAGGACTCTATAGAGTCACTAGAAGACCTCTTCTAGCAATGGCCCATGACACTAATCATCAAAGGAATTCATGGCATTATAGATTGACACATCTACATTATGAAGCTCTTCCGAAATTGAAGAAGTTGGTCTCTCGGATCCCTAAAGATTTAAGCTCAACATGATGGAGTACGTCCAGGATGTGCCAATGGAAAGAAGACAAGGGGACCATTCCCCTCTAACAAGAATAACACTAATGACATCCTCCAACTCATTCATTTTGACATATGTGGATCAATGCTCGTACATTCTCTTGGTGGCCATCTCTACTACATAGCCTTCATCAATGATTTCTCAAGGAAGCCATGGATATATTACTTAAAGTATAAGGTTGAGGCTTTCAATATGTTCAAGGACTTCAAGGTTTTGAACGAATATCAAACAAGAAAGAAAATTAAGGTCTTCAAGTATGACAATGGTGGAGAGTACATTTCAAATGAGTTCATAGATTTTTGCAATAAGGAAGGTATCAAGAAGGAGACTATTGTTCCCTATAATCTTGAACAAAATGGAGTGGTTGAGAGAAAGAATGGGTCTATTGTGGAAGTTGCCCGAGCCATGCTCCATGATCAAAAGCTGCCAAAGTTCCTTTTGAGTGAAGCAATGAATACCACTGTATACGTTCAAAACAAGGTTCCTCATTAAGCATTGGACAACAAAACTCCTGAAGAAGTATTCAAAAGTGCCCAGCCCGATGTTGTTCATCTCCGGATATTTGGCTACCTTGTATATTTCCATGTGCCGAAATACAAAAGAAACAAGCTAGAAGCCACTGCAAGAAAAGGAACATTTGTTGGGTATTATGAAGATTCCAAAGCATTTAGAATATATATTCCTAGTGAAAAGTGATGATTTTTGTGTAGCTTGGGAGGTACTCCAAGCCCTAGTGTTCGGGATTTGGATGGTAAAGCACCACAAGTAGGCTTATGGGCTTGAAACTGAAGCTTGGGGTTTTGCACCCATTGAGATTTGGGCCAAAACCATGATGAATTTGAGAATGAGAAAATTTGAGGTGATAGAGTTTGGTGTGCCGATTCCAACGCTTCGAAGATCACTCAAATCGGAGCTCTAGAAATGAAATTATGAATTTTTGAAGTCAAAGTATGGGTTTTGCACATGTATGTCTAGGTCGGCTTGGAGTTAATAAGCCATGAGAGAGTTGTAAAAGACCTAGAATGACATTGGAAGAAGCCCTCTTGTTTAGTATAAATAAGAGGTGTTGTGGAGGATTATTCCTAATCTAAGAAGAGCATCAAAACATCAAGAATACCTCTGCGTTTGAAGTGCAGATCTGAGGCAAGGATAAGGAGACGAGCAACCGAATTTAGGAAAGGTTCTTCTCTGCGTTTTGATGCAGATTTATCTGTGGAGAAGCCCGCACCTAGAAAGTACCTAAAGAGCAAACTTGTGGGAAGTTTTTGGAATGTCTCCCTTGCTAAACAAAACCATAGATCAAAGCTAAGGTTTAAGGGGCTTTTTGTGCATGATTACAGTGGTTTGGGTATTCTGTTTTGGGCCGCAAGTGATGATGTTACAACATGTGTGGAGGCTTGTTGAGAGGTTGAGAGACCTAGTAAGGGTCCTCTCACCTAGCCGAAGCTCCTAAGGAGACACCACAACCCAAAATGAAGGTGTAAACCCTTGTTCACGTGTCAAACTCCTTGATTTAGCTGTTCTATGAGCTGTAGGGTGCCTTGAGGTGGTTTATTAGGGACATACAACAACAAATTGGACACCTAGAAGGACAACAAAGGGTGACAAGGGAACACGGTGATTGGAGGACTATTGTAGCAGACTTTTGGAGGGTTTTTGGATGCCCTAACTAGAGATAGGAAGCTACAATAGTGTGCACAAAACCCTAGGCAAGAGAGCAGCAACAGGGAGTTGTAGATGATCTCTTGGTGATGATTGGATGCGAGTTGAATCGATGTCCTAGGTGAGGACATGTTGTTGGAGCCTAGATTTGTGCAATAGCTCCTCTATTGCAGAGAAAAGGGTAGAGTTCGAGAAGTTTGTGGGCAGCCATGTGCAAGGTTCTCCTAGGTTTGAGGATGTCGTAACTAGGTGTAGATGCTACAATGTGGACTTGGTCACTCGTGGACTGTTGGAGGGCAGCGTGAGAGTGGACCATGTGTGAATGTGATTGGGCACTTATGGTCTACTGGAGGACAGTGTGATAGTGTCCAAGTTGGAGCCGGGGGAGCAACACCTTGATGGACAAAGGTAGTTGCAAGAGAGGTAGTTGTTGAGCTCAAGGGTCTGATCAACTAGGAGTAGTTTGTGGAGCCCGAGACTTGTGAGTGGAGAAAGGACATCTACAACAAATGATGGGCAGTCCTCCTAGCCTGTGTTCATTGTGGGAAATGGACATCTTGCAATGATAGGTGGCAGTGTTTTGTACCCTATGTTGGTCTTTGTCAAACCAACACAGAAAGACCATAGTGGGCTGAAGTCCTCGAGTAGCTGAGGAGTAGTAGTGGGCAGATCGAGAGTTGTTCACAAGTGGAGCTGTGAACAACTCGACAAGAGTCTTGATGTGTTGATGGACGAACGATAAACTAGTGAGTAGATTGGATAACCGAGATTCAGTTGCCAGATGGACTTAGAGCATTGATAGAGGTAGGAGCTGCAGATCAGGAGCCGAAGGACTGGGCAGGTATAGGGTACGACCGAGAGGAGCTGATAGAGTTGACTACATCAGCCAGATGGTCAGAGTATCTTGTTGAGGGTAGATTGGTTGTCGATGGACTGACACCAAGCCCAAGTTTGTATCTTGTACTAGTGGATGTATGAGGGACATTATCCCTAGTACGGGAGCCCTGGACTGTTGTATTATATGTTGTTTAATATAATAAAGTTGGGTTGAAAAATGTAAAAAGTTGTCTATATTCTGTGTATGTGTGATTTACTGTTGTTTATATTCCGCTGTGCAAAGTTGTATCGTTGAGATTCTTGGTTTGGTAGCATCAGAGATTTTAAGATTCTATCCTAGACCTAAGATCATGGAAATTCAACAAAAAGAAGGTTGAAATTAGCAAGGATGTAGCATTCGATGAACATACTTCCCTTCGAAAAGCAAGGGACCTGCCTCTACCTCCTCCTCCTGAGAAGAAAAGTGTTGATATGGATATTCGAGAAGGTCCTTCTATGCAGGAATCCGAGAAAGACATTGTTGATGATCCCATGGAGCCCATGGAGCCCTTAGATCCTCCTCCATGTGATCCCCCTGCTAGGAAGAGGCCACTTTGGCTTCGTGACACATTACAAGATGTCGAGAGATATGCTGTTACTCGTGGAACTTTTAGAGAAAGCAAGAATTCGTGTAGGTATCAAGGATATGTTGTAGCAATGAGCAATATGATTCAAGCTGAGCCTCACACCTTTGAAGAAGTCATGAAAGAACAAGTCTAGAAGGATGTTATGGCCGATGAATATGAATCCATTATGAAGAATGATGTATGGGATGTTGTGTCGAGACTGAAAGGAAAATCTATCGTGACTTCAAAATGGCTATTCAAGATCAAGCATGGACCTAATGGAAGAATTGAGAAATATAAGGCGAGGTTTGTGGCAAGAGGATTCTTCTAGAAAGAGGGAGAAGATTATGATGACATATTTGCTCTTGTGGCCCAATATACCACCACTCACTCAATAGTTTCCCTTGCTACAAGTCAAGGATGGACCCTTCATCATATGGATGTGAAGACGACATTCCTTAATGGCATGTTATAGGAAGAAGTTTACGTTGAGCAGCCATAGGGATTTGAAGTGAAGGATTGAAAGACTCATGTTTGCAGGTTGAAAAAGGCATTATATGGTTTTAAGCAAGCCCCCAGAGCATGGTACACCCGTATAGATAGTTACCTGGTGAAGCTTGGATTTACAAGAAGCTACACCAATCCCAACCTCTACTTCAAGGTGGTCCAAGGTATGCCCTTGATTTTGGTTTTATGTGTTGATTTATTTTTGACAGGTAGAGAGCCCCTGATGATCGAGTGTAAGAGGGAGCTGGCCTCTGAATTTGAGATGAAGGACCTTGGACTCATGCACTACTTTCTAGGCATTGAGGTTTGGTAAAGGCCCGATGCGATTTTCCTTTCATAAGTAAAATATATCGTGAAATTGTTGGAAAGATTTGGAATAACAAAATGCAAGTCCCTAGCCACACCAATGGAAATGAATTTTATGAAGCTATGTGGAGAAAGTGCAGGACCCTATTAGGCAAATCCATCTAAGTATAGACAATTGATTGGGGCTTTGATGTTCTTAGTGAACACCCGTCTAGACATATGCTATGCAGAGAACCCCCTGAGTCAATTCATGACCGAGCCTCTTCACGCACATTGGATTGCTGCCAAATATATTCTGAGATATTTGCATCGGATGATTACCCTTGGTTTGAGATACACTACCGAAGATGTGAGACTTCATGGATATACCGATGTTGACTGGGTAGGAAACGTTGTTGACAGGAAGAGCACTTCAGGTTGTTGTTTTGGCCTTAGATCAACCACGATATCTTCAATGTGAAGGAAAAATATATCGGTAGCTTTGAGTACTACTGAGGTAGAGTATATTGTCACTAGCATAGCTAGTTGTGAGGTAGTTTGATTGAGGAAACTCTTTGGAGAGTTGTTTGAGAAGGTCCTAGACACTACAGTGATATATTGAGGCAACAAGTGTGGGATCCAATTGGTAGAGAATCTCGTATTTCACGAGAAGTCCAAGCATATAGAGATTAGGTATCATTACATTTGAGACATGTTGCAGAGAGGAGTTATTAGACTCAATCACATATCAACAAACGAGCAGATAGCTAATATTCTCAACAAGGCTTTGCCAAAACGAAAGTTCGTGGTCTTTAGAGAGTAGCTTGGACTAATGGATGTGACCTCTCCAGATAAGGGGCTTTGTAGATCAAGAACATTGAGCATAGCTCTTCCCCCCTTTGTTGATCTTCCAAGGTGGGAATGGAGTGTGATGGCTCCTCGGGTTGAGGGATGTCTAGACAATAGATGTATGTGATCCTTGTCCATTATGACTGTTAGCGCAAGGAGTTACTCTTAGACTGCAAAAGGAGTAAGCCTTCCACATCATGATTTCATTTCAAAATTTAAAAGGTTGTTTGAGTGGTGGGATGGCTTCTGAAGGAGTTTTGAAATGATTGTGTTCCTCTTTAGCTTTCATGCATTTGGCAAGTTGTGGCAAGCATAAATTACATGGTTAAGTGAGTAATATAGGGGAGCAGAGGAAAGAGAACAGGTAGTTGATAAATATCCTAAGAAACTGAGTATCTTATGACAGTCACTTCAACTGCATAAACAACCTTGTAACCGACTCTGTTTCTTGGCAAGGAAAATAACAGTTAGAAAGTAAGAAAACGTATAAAGTATTTCACAAATCCTTTGTGAAACCTTTGTTGATTTGGGGTAGCATCAGATGTGCTCTAGCCATAAAATTTGGTGGAGAGGTTGGGCCGCATGAGATATCCAATACCCAGAAAGGGTTTGGGCAGATTCTAAACAGTTCAGGAGATATTAAAATAATTAATATTTTTAATGGAGTCCCTAAGTCTAAACTTAGGGAAAAAAATATTAATGTGTATTAATATGAAACTGTGTTAGAATGGTCCAAAAGACATGGATCAAGCCAAACCTAATCTTAGTCGTTGATTAGGGACTTAGTCTCGGACGTTGATATTTCAATAGGAAAAGTATAAGAGGAGGTTTGAGGGTCACTTAGAGAACACACTAGAGTGATCAGTCGCTCTATTCTGTAGAACGGGGTTTGATAAGAGAGATAGAATTAGTGACTGGGAGATGCAGCTGAGGGGCATTTGAGTACAGAGAGACAGAGATGCAGAGATAGTGCTGGGAGAGCAGCACAGTAGCCAAGGAGAGTGAAGCAAAGCCAGCCAAGGCTCACACAGAGACAGCTGGGAGCTACGCAAAGCCTCAGAGAGGCCAGCGTAGCTGATGCAGAGGGCCAGAAGGTTGACGCAGGGCATCCCAGGGTTGACGCAGACCCATCTGGGGTGACGTAGGGCCGCCGTGAGACAGAGAGGGGCTGATGTAGTCCAGAGAGAGGCTGTCGCTGGGGTTTCTGGAACAGATTTGTGCTAAGTAGCTGCCGGAAGGATTATCCGGAGTTTCAGCCGGGAAATTTGTCAGAAACTGAGAGGTATTACTTCCATGGAAATTCTCTATTGGGTAGGCTAGTTTTGGCACCCAGATTGTACTCTGATATTGCTTAATAAGAAAACTCTCAGATAGCTGCACTGGTTTTCTAACATTAGGTTTTTCTGGGTACATTAGTCCAAAAATAATGGTGCCATATGGTGAGTTTGTTTCTGTTTCTTTTAGTTGCTAATCTGTAATATGTTGAGCATGCACTAGTGTTTATTTTCAGTATTTACATTGTAAATAACTTGTTAAGGAAAATAACAAGTAGGGAGGAATAAATCAGATAAAGTGCATGGAAGGTTTCTAACTAAGTAAACTTAGAAACTTCAACATGGTATTAGAGGGTGATTGTAGACCACAAAAGGACTAAAGGACATCAGCTGAGCGGAGCAATAGTAGCAGAAAACAATTGTCCCGAGGTGACAGAAGTTGTTTCTGGCAGAGCAGCAACAAGGAAGGGTGACGCAGTGCCTGTGTCATCAAGAGTGAGCTGAGAAGAGGCAGCGCAGAGGCTAAGGAAGGCAAAGGAAGCCTCACGCAGAGCTACATAGTAGCTGGGAAGGCTGACGCAGTTGGCTAAGGAGGCCAAGTTGCTAGTGCCGGGATTGCGGAGAGCCTAGGAGCTCTCACGTTCAGGTTGTTGGGGTTTAGAAGGCTGCGGGAATATTGCAGAGTGGAGCTGGTGAGGTACTGTAGTCAGAACAGTACCTGAGAGAGCAAGGCCAGAGGAGTTTCTACCGAGGGTTTCTAGCCGAGGAACCCAGATTAGTTGTGCAGTTGCACAAGACGATCAGAGTAGGGGGCATCTTGACAATGTTAGAAGGATTTCTAGGAGGGAAACCCAGGACTCAGAGGGAGTCCAGAAAAGAACTTCCAGACGGGAAGTAGAGACTCAGAGGAGTCAAACAGACAACTTCCAGGAGGGAAGTAGAGGAGCATCATGGCACTACACGGAGTAAGAGACTAGGATAGACTGCATGGAGCATCGAACTTTGCAGTCTGGAAGGCCAAAATCTTATTTGTACTTGACAAGAATCATGTCAATAATTTTGCCCTGAAGGTAATAGCTATCCTAGTCGACCCCAATGATAATGACAAGTACGAGGAGGCGATGGCGAGGGCCAAGAGCATTATCCTTGACGGGGTCAAGGATCATGTAGTACTACACATAGCCAAGAAGGAAACGACATTTGAGATGCGGGAGGCTCTCAAGAAGCTATACCAACATACTTCAGTGCAGAGAAGAATGCTTCTTGAGAATTAGTTGAGGTTGTATCATATGAAGAAGGGAGAACCGATTGACACCTTCCTCGGCGGATTGAATGAGATCTGAGATCAGTTGACTGCTATAGAGACGACACTGAATCAGGAGCTGATGGTGAGGATAGCCCTGAATGCTGTCTCAGAAGACTAGGAGGTGTTTGTCCAGAGTACACTGGGCAGAGGGACTCTCCCACCTTGAGACGAGATGTGGGTAGCGCTTCGCCAGGAAGAGATCAGACGCCAGTTGAAGACGGGTAGCAGCAACAAGGGGATCAAAGTCAAGCAGGAGGAGAAAGATGTGGCCCTAGCATCTAAGGGAAAGCAGGAGAAGTGGAAGAAGAAAGATCTCTCCAAGATCAAGTGCTTCCGCTGTGGGGAGCTGGGTCAATATGCGACCCAGTGTCCGAGGAAGAAGAGTAAGGGAGAGTCTTCCAAGACTAAGGCAATGCCAGCACGGGCAGAGAAGGAAGTTTTGACAAACGATGACTGTGCCATGAATGCACATGCACCACTTAAGAAGAAGTGGGGAGACATCGAGCTGTAGTCAGGCGAACTACAGGCGATGAGGGGCCAGATCCTCGAGGTACCCAGCCTCATGGATTAGACCTTGCTACGGGAGCCCCAAAGAGTACCAAGACTAGTTGATGTGGGCAGAGACAGATGCGGATGGAGCGACAGAGAGAGCTACAGTGTAGGATTCCCTAGACAGCGCGAGGCTAGCAGGTTGCAATAGTGCGAAAGGCACATGAGTGTTGCACTAGTGTAGGATGGCACAGAGAGGTGTGCTAACAGTGCGAGCTGTAGGGAGTTGTTGCAGCAGCGCAAGGGTCAGAGAGGGAGCACTTGTCAGCGACAGAGGGAGCTTCAACATCAGTGGGTGTATCTAGCCCAACAGGAAGGTCAGGTTGGGAGATCAGTTACTTATCAGTAACTGAGCTGCAGTGCAGCAATGGGCAGCACGATGCAACATGATGAGAGGAGGTGCAGTGTAGATGCAATGCTGGGAGAAAGGACCAACAACAACACGAATGCAAAGGGAGCTGTCGTACATATGTAGCAGTGGCAGTGGTAGAACCATGGGCAGCAATACAGGATGCAGCAGTGCAGAAGATGTTGGGCACGAAGGCCTAGCATCAACACAGGTACCGATGTCGGATGATCAGAGTGATATTCAGTGAGGAGTATTGCTAGAGCATAGTCCTCACTAAGAGGGAGTTTTGATTTGGGTAGCATCGGATGTGCTCTAGCCATGAAATTTGGTGGAGAGGTTGGGGCACATGAGATTTCCAATACCCAAAAAGGGTTTGGACAGATTCTAAATAGTTTAGGAGATATTAAAATAATTAATATTTTTAATGGAGTCCCTAAGTCTAAACTTAGGGAAAATAAAATGTTAATGTGTATCAATATGAAACTGTGTTAGAATGGTTCAAAAGACATGGATCAAGCTAGATCTAATCTTAGTCGTTGATTAGGGACTTGATCTCGGCCATTGATATGTCAACAAGAAAAGTATAAGAGGAGGCTTGAGGGTCACTTGGAGAACACACTAGAGTGACTAGTCATTGTATTCTCTAGAGCGGGGTTTTCTAAGAGAGATAGAATTAGTGATCGGGAGATGCAGCTGAGGGGCATTTGAGTATAGAGAGACAGAGAGGCAGAGATAGTGTCAGGAGAGCAGCGCAGTAGCTAAGGAGAGTGACGCAGAGCCAGCGAGGGCTCACACATAGGCAGATGGGAGCTGCGTAGAGCATTAGAGAGGCCAGTGTAGCTGATGCAGGGCATCCCAGGGCTAATGCAGACCCATTTGAGGTGATGCAGGGCTAGCGTGAGACAGAGAGGGGTTGAAGCAGTCCAGAGAGAGGCTGACGCTGGGGTTTCTGGAGCAGATTTGTGTTGAGTAGCTTCCAGAAGGATTATCTGGGGTTTCAGTCAAGAAATTTGTCAGAAATTGAGAGTTATTACTTTCAAGGAAATTCTCTGTTGGGTAGGCCAGTTTCGGCACCCAGATTATACTCTGATATTGCTTAATAAGAAAACCCTCAGATAGCTACATCGGTTTTCCCACATTGGGTTTTTCCAGGGACATTATTTCAAAAATAATGGTGCCATATGGTGTGTTTGTTTTTGTTTCTTCTAGTTGTTGATCTGTAATATGTTGAGCATGTGATAGTGTTTATTTTCAGTATTTACATAGTAAATAACTTGTTAAGGAAAATAACAAGTAGGTAGGAATAAATCAGATAAAGTGCATGGAGGGTTTCTAACTAAATAAACTTGGAAACTTGAACAACCTTCACTAACAATTTCTACTTGAACTGATATTATGATTTATAGAAAACTGGATAGTAGATAAGTCATCATTAGATCCTCTTAATGATTTCTCACTCATATTATACTAGCTATTGTAATTTATCATGTAAAAGATTAAAACAGGCTCGACAAGGAAAACAACAACTAGAAAGTAAAAACATGTATAAAGTATCCCACAAACCCTTTGTGAAACCTTCACTAACAAGTTCTACTTCAACATATAATATAATTTACAAAAAATTGGATAATAGATAAGTCATCATTAGATCCTCTTAATGATTCTCACTCATACTATACTAGCCACTGCAAGTTTATAATTTAGAAAATTGAAACAAGGAAATAGACAAACCACACATTAGATATAACTTGAATCAAAAAATCCTCTAGCATGAAGTGTAGAAAAAGCTATTTTATTAAGTTGAGTCTTCAGGTGAACCAACATCCCCTGAAATGATATTTACAAAAGACATATATAGAGAGAGAGGCACCAACTCCAACTCTCCTAAATTGGTGGTTCCACTATTTCCTTGTTACAAAAGTGTGTTTTAGATATTAAAAACATCTCCCATCTAATTGCAACAGAAAGTACAGGTGTAGATGAGAAGAAGAGGAAAAATGATACTTTGTTGCTGATTTTTCTCTTTATGGACTTGACTATTAAATGACCATATGGCTTCATTAAATACAACCTTCAACAACCTCATAACTATCTCATATCCATCATCTTCCTTATCCATATTGTTATGGGTTGTTGTCTTTCCAAAATTGGCTCGGAAGTTTCTGTTGACAGCTGTATATTTTTGTTAAAATATATGCTACCGGAAATTCCGGTAATACCTATAATAGTGAAAAATTTGGAAACGCTTCCGGAATTTCCGATAGGATAAGGTTTTCACTTTAAAATTTTAACAAAAAATACTTCGAAAGACCTGTATATGCTTGGATATTCTTAGCTTTAATCTTCACATTCAAAACTTTAACTTAATATGCAAAAAGGTATGTTTTAAGGAAAATTACCCTTTCATTTCGTGTGAGTTGTAGCCTCTACAAGCTTATCCAAGTTTGTTTTATTTCTGGCAGCAGATTTTGACCTTGTGATTCTGGCTGTTTCTTCTTTGATGATGGTCTCTTTCTTTTCTGTTTCTTTTTGGACCTTTCTTATTTTGGAAGGCTCTGATGGTTGGCCCATGGGAGCTTTACCTCTTTGCTTCCTCAAAGATCTTCTGATTTCTGCAATTGAAGGATCCTTAGTCTACAACTTTGCATGTTATTCTTCTATGACTATTACTTCATTCAGTAAACTAGGATTATTTAGGGCTTTTGATTTCAGTCTATATTTGTTTCTTTCCCTAGTATGTCTCTTCCTGGCTCCAACAACTGGTTTTATTTATTCTTTCTTATTTTTACTAGACAATTTATACCCTGCTTCTTTCAGCAATTCCTCATCAGAATCAATAGGCTGGTTTTCTTGTTGTTGTTTATGTGCTTTTAGAATTTCAGGAAGCACCTGCACTTTAGATTTCTCTTCAGTTGCAAGTTTTCCTCTCCGAGTTCTTGTGTAAACCTTAGGAAAAGGTCTAACAAGAGGAACCATTTTCATTCTTTTTGTTTTATGGGCAAAAGAGCTTTCACCTTGCTCCTTCTTCTTTTCAGATTCAGTAGCGAAAGGCTTTTCTTTGTTGCTTTTGGTACCTTTTCTTACACTTTCCTTCTCTACCTTTCTTTTGGAACTTCCTTCAGCTGATGTAGTTGATGTCCTTTCTATCTGAACCTGTGTTGAAGAAGATTTAGCAGTTTCTTGGGGTTTTCGTGCAAGTTGGCCTGCCTTGTAAAACAAGAAACATTCCCAAGTTTGGTTTCTCTTTTTCAGTTCTTCTACAACCAGAACCTTGATAATTGGCTGATGATATAGGCTATATTCTGATGCTTCCTGGTGTGTTTGAATTCTGGCTGCCATTTTGGTCATACTCTTCAATATGAAATAGGGTAGATTAAGAGTCCTCATGCCTGCAAAATGAAAAATAAACCTCATATGGTAAATAAATACTACTGTATACCTTCTCTCACAAGTGAGAAAAACCTTAACCAGTTTGACTGTTTTCTCCCATTCCTTCTTAAGATAATTGCTAGGAATTCCTTTGGCCCAGTTAGGATCTTTGTATTCATCTCTAATAAAAGTATTGAGATCTCCTCTTGTAATGAGTTGTCCCTTAAACCACTTTTCTCCCTCCCGGGGAAGGTTAAAAGCGTCTGCAATTGACTGTTCTAAAACCTGCAACTTGAAACCAAAGATGGTAGCTTCCTGTCCATTGAAAGTTTGAGCAAACTGTTGGGCTACACCTTGATGTGAGCCTCCTAACCTGGTGCAGAGTAGATACCAGCCTGCTTGAATAAACAGTCTTCTAACACTTGGATTAGCATCAACTAGTTCAACTCCTTGAGGTTCGATTCTCTTAAGATTTCCACCTTTCCTAGACTTTGATGCCATGGATCTTTGCTTGCTTGTTATGAAGAATAGGTGTCAAAGTATGGAAGATTACCCAACAAATGTTGCAATTAGTTTGAATTAGGCTGCCTGAAAAACTGGAATTTGTTCTTAACCACCTCAATTACTGTCTCCTTTGCCACACTTAAGAAATTCGAAATGGTAAAATTTCCTCCATTTTCGAATATTTGAGATAAAGTTTTGTTTCAATCTCCTATGCATATGATCCTTCATGATTAAATGAGATTTCATGTCATAATAGACAACATGTAATAGTAATAATGAAGTTGAGTTGCTTTGGAGAGTCCAGCTAATCTGCTACAGGTGGCTGTAAGAGATTTTTTGCAAATTTGGCAATTTTTCTGCTTTAATTCGGACTGGCCGGAAATTCTGGTAGCACATTACGCGGAACAGAAATAATGGTCATCAGAATTTAAACATATAGCTAAGCCTGATGCTGCAGACAGGTTTTAACTTTGGAAACACGAGTTTATTTAAGATCAGTGGAGTAAGCAACAACTGTCTATGGCTGTGATTGACACCTAGCTAATTTGATCAACCAAATCGATTAACCACTACCACTTGACTTGACTTAAAGTTTGTGACCTATCCAATCACGAAATCTCATGATTTGGATTAAATATTTCGCCATTATGACATGCGGACAATCGAAAACGGTTGCGTTTTCGGGTTTATTTTTTTAAAATGGGAGACGCTACCAGAAATTCCGGTAGCATCAGAAAATTTAAGAAAAAACAAGAAATAAAATAGGAATGAAAAGACTGTCCGAAAAACAAGGGAGATTGTCTAAACAAGAAAATCGGGTGCTACAGGAAATTCCAGTAGCGTTTTAATTTTTTTTTGAAATTTACAAAATTAATCCTAAAAATACAAAATTTTAAAACCTACTCATGACTTAGCCTATAACTGTGCTAACACTGGCTCCACAGGGGATAGAGCTCTCCCTGCGAGGCTCTAAGAATTTTTTTCTTTTTGCAGTTTCAGTGCCTTGTCATTGGGCTATGGAGTCTTATTATGAAATCATACCGATATTTACAGTGAACTCAGGCTACCAACAGCCTTAGTAAAAGAATTTTTTGAGAAAACGCTCATTAAATGGGCCTCCATACAGTTCTGTCCCATCAAGATGCTGCAACTCAAAAATATTGTTCTGTAAAACATTTGAGATTTTGAAAGGACCAAGCCATAAGCATCAAATTTTGAATGCTTACCTGGATCTTGGTGCTGTGCATCTCACTTCAACACCAGATCTCCAATCTAAAAATCTTCTTTTTTAGTCCCTTTATCAAAGACTTCCTTTACAACTTGCTGATATTTTCTTACCAAATCATATTGTTGTTCGCTCTTTTGCTGCACTTCTATGATCTGATAAATTCTTCTAGTCATGTCATTTGGTTCAGCTTCATGATCTTGCAGTATTTTGGCTACAGGAATAGCTAATTGGATTGGAAAAACAACATCAATCCCATAAACCATTTGAAAAGATGATGTATTAATAGACTTTTTGATTGTCACCCTATCAACCCATAAAGCAAATTTGAGTTTTGAGTCCCAAGCTTTCTTTTTTTGCTCCAGCAACTAGGTGATGATTCTTACCAAACTTTTATTAGATGATTCAGCTAAACCATTCCCTCGTGGATAGTAAGTTGTAGAATGAATATGCTGAATACCATAATCTTCATAGAAATTTACCAATGGTGTGGCTTTAAAACCTGGTGCATTATCTGCTACTAGTCTTGATGGGCATCCAAATCTGGTTATGATTCCTTCCATAAAGTTAATGATAACTTTATGAGTGGCATTCCTGGTAGGTATTGCTTTGATCCATTTGGTGAAGTAATCAGTAGCAACAAGAATCCAACGATGTTGCCCACTTGAAGGTGGATGAATTTCACCAATGAAATCTAATCCCCACAACTGGAAAGGTGCAGAAACAATTATGGGCTTGAGAGGTAAAGACTTTAAATGCTTTTTACTGGTGAACCTTTGACATTTTTCACATGCTCTCACCTCAACACATACATCAGAAAATAAGCTAGGCCAAACATAGCCAGCTCTCAATATTTTGTATGCAGTAGTTCTCCAATAATGATGACCTCCACAAACACTACTATGCATTTCAAAAAAACTCCTGTAGGATCTTTCCAATACAAACAATTATCCTTGATGCAATACTTAATGGTTTTCAACTTCAAAGATCTCACTATACTTTTATCATAATCTGGAGGAAGTTTAAAATATTTTAGAAAATAAATAACATCTTTGTACCAGCTACACTTAGCAAGCTTTGAATCTACTTTCATATTTTCAACAGGTTTTGAAATTTGCCCTTCTAGATTATCATCCATGAAATTCAAACCCAACACTTTACAATTTTCTTTAGCAAGTAGTTTAGTGAATCCTTGACCTTTGATTAGTTTAGTAGGCTTTATCTCTAAATCAAATTCAAGAACTTTAGTCACCCATTTGCTTCTCTTTCCATCAATATCAGGCTGAACCAGTATCTCTCTAACGACAGATTGAGGGAACATAGGCTATCACTTGAGAATGTAGAATATAAACTCTAAAAGCTTTCAGAGCTTGAACTAATGCATAAGAATGCTTTTCCAACATTTGTACTTTAATTCTTCATCTCTAAGAGCTCTGCTGAAAAATGCTATGGGTGCTTCTTTATTTTCTGAATCTTTTTGTAACAAAACAACAACAATGGTGACTTGAGAAGCAAATGAGAAGATTAAGAAAGGTTTTGAATATTCAGGACTTACCAATTGAGGTGCTTCAATGATAGCCTTTTTGATCAACTCAAATGAATTTCTAGATTCAACTGTCCACTTGACTTCTTTGTCCTTCCTTAGCATACAAGTAATATGTTTCACCACTTCAACAAAATTTGGGATGAATCGTCTAAGAAAATTGATCTTACCAAGGAAATTGAATCTCTTTCTTGGATCTTGGATGTGTTAAATCTTGAATTGCAATCACTCCTTTTGGATCAATCCTCACTCCATTTTTAGAAACTATGTGACCCAGCATCTTACCTTCTTTGAGAGCAAAATGAGACTTCTCTGGATTCAAGGATATACCATATTTTTTGCATTTAACAAATACAAGTGCTGATGGTGTTCTTGATCTGAAGCTGAAAAAATAGTAATATCATCCAAATAGATGACCAAGAACTTGTCCTTTTCTCCAATGAATGCAAAGTCCATAGCACGTTGGAAAATAGCTCCAGCATTCATGAGCCCAAATGGCATCTTTGCATACATGAATGTACCCCAATGAGCAGTGAATGTTTTCTTCTCTCAATCTTCTGGCGGAATAGATATTTGATTATACCCAGAAAAACCATCTAACATTGAAATTATGTCTGACCCAGTTACCTTTTGAAGAATATGCTCCATCTTCGGCAATGGATAGTTATCTTTCTTGGAGCTTTTGTTAAGATTTCTGAAATCCACACATAATCTGATTTCACCACTTTTCTTTCTAACTAGCACTAGATTGGCAACCCAATCTGAGTATCTCAATGGAATAATGATTTTAGCATCCAACAGTTTCTTCACTTCCTTTTCCATCACTGGTAGCAATAGTGGATTGATTTGCCTTAACTTTTGCCGAAAAGGTTTAGTACCATCTTTCAATGGCATTCTATGCTCAATGATAGATGTATCATATGCCTTAAGATTTTCATATTTCCAGGCAAAAACATCGAAAAATTCACAAAACAACTTGTGATATTCCATCTTTCTTTCATCTAGTAAAGCTTTTGACAACTTCACATACCTTGGTTCTTGTGTTGTACCCAAGTTATAATATTCTAATTCAACATCTGCTTCAGCTAATTGTGGCTTGACTGCAACATCATTCTGATAAAAAAGTTTATCAAGTGGAATTAACCCCTTGGGAATATGATTGGTAGGCCGCTGTATGATAGGATGATCAGCAATTTGTTTTTTTAGATTTCTGGAATCTTGATGATCAACATCAACTTGTGTTAGGTCTTCTTCTTTATCAATATTTAGAACAAAAAACTCTTCAGCAACTTTAATGAATATTCTGATCTCCTGGTCATCTTCAAAAACTTTCCAATGCTTAACATTATCAGGAATGCTAGGTCTAAACCTAACTTCCACTTGATATTTCAACTTTATAGGCATTGGAATTTTGAATGAGCTGGCTGAAATAGAGAGTGAATCGGCTAGAATATTACTTTCTTTTGGAACAAAAAAAATGTTAAAGGCTAGGAAGGAGTCTTCTACAATGTCCCATATTGCATTCCGGTAATCTCTAAGTCTAGGATGCTTAGTTTGATAAACATTTCTGATTTGCTGAATGATAAGTTCAACATTTCCAAAAATAGAAATTTATGATATATTCATATCTTTTGCCTTTTTTAAACCAATTAACAGAGCTTCATATTCAGCCACATTATTAGTTGTCTCAAATTCAAGTTTGAAAGAAAAAGTGGAACTTTCCTTCGAAGGTGAGATAAGGACAATCCCTGTACCAACACCTTCTTTGGAACATGAGCCATCAAAAAACATTTGCCATGCCTTCGATCCTTCATGACTGATTTGATTTTCAGCAGGCTTTAAAATCTGAAAATTTTCTGTAGGCAAGGCAGAGTCATCCATATGTAGAATGCTTGAACCTACTCCAGTTCTTCTAGCATATATCTAACATTTCATTTTATGTTAGATATTATTTGTTGCAGGGCATCTCATAGGTAACTGAAAAAGACTCACTGCAAGGTCTTTGATGACACCAAGGCATTGGACTTTCCGGGAATCAAAAGAATAGAGATCTTGGTATTCTCTAGTTATCTCAAGACCTAGTTCATCCATAACTACCTTGGGCATTAAATTATGTGAAGCTCCAAAGTCCATAAGACAATTATGCAAAATCTTTTCATGAATATTCAGAGATAGATAGAAGGGAGGCGTAGAGTCATCTTTGTCTTCTACCAATGGACCTAAAATAACAATGGCCTTATCATCTTGAAGGTTAACAAAATCAGAGACTACTTCAATAGGTGAAGGCTGAAAAGCTTTCATAAAAGTATTTTTGAAATCTTGATTTTTCATGACTTTTGCAAGGGGAACAGGAATCTTGATTTTCTGAATCTCATTTTCAAAATTGAAGGCAGAGTGTGGTTTGCAAGCAATTTTTACCTCAAGTGAAGGAAAATCAGATGCTATCGGAATTTCCGGTTTGTCAGGTTCGGTCACTTGTTTCTCTGCTAGAATATCAGATGCTAACGAATTTCCAGTCTTCCAGATTTTTTCGTTGAAATTTTAACTACATCTTTATTCTTCTTTGGTTGTGCAACAGGCTTGGAAATGTCATCAGTTTTCTTTGATCTGAGATTGTATCTACTTTGATGATCAGCTGCAATCATGGAATGATTAAGACTCACTTCATTATTCTAAGTATATGACATGAAGTCTTCATACTCTACTTGTGTAAGATGAATCATCCCTTCTTTGTCTCTAAGACAATTTATATCAGCACCTCTTTCCAACCCTTCAACTTCTTCTTCATCTTCAAATATAACATTTTGCAAAGGAGGCAGCACCTTTTGATCATCATCCTCTCTTCTTTCTCTTTGCAAATTTTGAGGAGCATTAAGTCTTCTAAACTGTTGTCTATTTGGCAAATCAAATGAAACATTTCTGGTAGTAGGTGGTCTTGCTTCCATCTTCAACTTAGAAATATTAGTAGTCAATGATTTGACCATCTTGGTAAGCTCATTTAGCTTAGGATCTATGCCAAAAGTTCCTGAAGTAGAAACTTCAGCTTTTTGCTTTCTTTTTTCTCTATCAATCCCTCCTTTGAGTCTATTAGCTGCTAATATATTTAATTCTACCTCCAGTGCATTGTCCTGCATTTGTGATAGCGTGGAAAATCTTCTTTCTCTCAACAATAAACAAAAGTCAGGATCAAAAGCACCAGAATAAGTGATTTTAGCTGAAGCTTCAGTAGGCTTGATTTCAGTAGTTATCTTGCTATACATTTTATTGAATCTCTTAGAAAAATCAAACACTGATTCTCCTTCTTTTCTTTTGATTGCACCAAATTCTGTGATATAATACAAAAAATCTTTCTTGTCACTCCATTCTCTTGAAAATGTATCATCTAGGACTTCAATTCCAGTGATGCTACTAGATGTCAAAGATCTGAACCATTTCCTTACATCACCCTCAAGGCTCTGAACAAAAACTCTCATCCAAACATCTTCATGCTCAATGTTGAGATTATCAGCATAAGCATAAAAATCAGCAAGATGTTCTTCAACTGTTACCTCCCCTTCACCATTAAATTTAGGCATATACTTGAGATAATATCCTGCAGGTAATTCATTCATAGGCTTAGGTAAAACTAAAGGAGCATACCTAGCAGCAACAATTGCATCCATTCAGTTAGGGGGTGGATTAGGACCTGCCATGGTGTGAGTTACTGGGATTTGAGGAATAACAATTGGAGGATTTTGAACAGTAAATGAGGAAGCACCAACACTCGATGTAGAGGCTGTTTGTTGACTGGAAAACGAGAGAGATACAAATTTTTTTGTAAAATAAGGAGACAAAATTTGCTATACTTTTTCAGGAATAGCTTTTGAAAAACCGAAAGAAGAAGAAACAAGATTTCGCTTACTTTTTTTCTTGATTAGATTCTTTGGATCAGGGACTTGGTTTTTCAAAGGAGAATATGGGTTTGCCCTGGTTCTAGCCTTTCTTGGAGCCAAAACTTCAACAATGGAGTCGCCAGGTGTAAAGCAGTCTCAAAAGACAGCTGGAACTGTACACCTCAGAACTAGACATATAACTTTGTCATTTACCTAGGGATAAACTTCAATTCGCGTCTCCAACAATGGCGCCAAAGATGTTAGTGCAAGGAGTTACTCCTAGACTGCAAAAGGAGTAAGCCTTACACATCATGATTTCATTTCAAAACTTCAAAGGGTTTTTTGAGTGGTGGGATGGCTTCTGAAGGGGTTTTGATATGATTGTGTTCCTCTTTAATTTTCATGCATTTGGCAAGTTGTTGCAAGCATAAATTGCGTGGTTGAGTAATATAGTGGAGCGGAGGAAAGAGAACAGGTAGCTGATAAATATTGTTAGGATATTTCGACACATAGGAAATAGTTAAGTATAACTTGGTCTAGTGTAGAGTTAGGTAAAGTGTGTTTCTTTACTATGTACTTTTGTAACTTACAATCTGACG
>APFE030342058.1:84203-112050 GCA_000404065.3 Pinus taeda | reverse complement strand
AATAGTTAGTCCAATAGTTAAAGTTTTGATCTGAGTATGGGAATGCCTACCTCAGCGATGATATGATCTTATACATGTATTTTGTGTTGAATATTGCAGGTTCTGAACGGGCTCTCCACAAGATGATCCTCGAAATGATAAAGTACTTCACCCTTCCTATATGACTTAACACCCTTATCTATTACAGGCTTCGTACTTTAGGGGGCAATCTGTTACACTGAAATTTGTCACCATGACTATCTGCAGTTAATATGGCTCCCTCAATAGTCATATTATCCTCCTTGTCAAGCCTCATACCTATGCTCTTCATGTCAAACTTCAAAAAGAGAGAAAGTCACTTAAACATGTTTATCTCTGGGTACGCAGTTTCTCTCTACCTTGCCTGCGTGTACGCACTCCAAATACACTGTACCTGCGTACTTGTACGCTCTGTAAGCTAAAGGTTGGGTGCGTACCCCTGTAAAGGTCAAAAGATGCGAGTTTCATCTTTAAAAGTTACTTGTGGTCACTTCTAGAGCCTTCTAGAAGAGTGTTTGACGTGTATTGAGTGCCTCCAAATGGTTCATGCATCCCTATGATAGAGGAACTTATCCCATCAAGAGAGGAGCTACCCCATCCAAAAGAGGGAGTATCCCATTGATGTTGGAACTGAATAACTTCCTCTAGAACACTATAAATACAGGCATTAGGCCAGAAGAGGGGAGGTTGAAAGCTGAACATTCCAAAGGGTAAATGCTGCTGGAATTAGGACTTCCATTGTTAACTTGTGAGGAGAGATTACCATCCTTTCTTGTTGCCATATTGGAAGTGGGTGAGCTTGTCAAAGTAGAGGAAATCTCTTGTTGGACCCTGGGAGAAGCTTGCACAACACCAAGGCTCAGGTTGTAATGGTTCCTTTTTTGTTTCCTTAATACAAATAAGTCCATTCTTCTCAATGATTTGTTGTTAATGAATTATTTCATGTACTCCTTGGTCTATGTGATGAATATGCTTTGTTTATGAATTATTCAGGTGTTATGTAATCGTTTGCTTTGTTAGTGTATGCAGGTCTTAAAGTGAAGGAGGAGCTCATCTGGATCAGCAAGGCTGGACTGCTACAACAAGCGTTGGACCTAAGGTAAGATCAGAAAACACTTGGTTTCTCATAGAATAATGTATGTTTAGAGAAGGATTGCTCTTGTTTGGTTTGTTTGTCACTAGAGAGTCTTAGACTCCTAGGGAGGTTAGGTTTGTCCGCAAAAATAACTCTTTCCGCATGACACAAGCATTTCCAGCATTTGCGATCATTGTATTATCACCCGGGTTCTGTCATGCTTGTCATTGAGGCAAGCCCAGGTGCATTCCTCCATACTATTGTACTTGCTCCATTGATTAATAAAATGGCTCAGCTGGTTCTTAATTCCAAAGTTTTTATAAGCATTTTCTGATTGTTTAAAGTTTTTGTGTTGTAAATCATTTTTTCTTTTCACATCACTATTTGTTTAAGTTTGGAACATTACATCTTCCGAAGAATAGAAGATGTATTTAGAGTAGAATTTGCAGCAGAATTTGATGTAGAAAGGAGAAGGGGTGAACCTCTATCTTCAATGTCTTCAGGGCACTAGAGACCAACTTGTTGTAGAGGGGTCCACTCCTCAGCCAACTGTGATGGTGAAGATAGCCCTGAGTGGAGTCTCGAATGAATGGAAATTTTTCTTCCAAAGCATATTGGGCAAAGAAAAACTACCTTCATGGGAGGAGATGTGGGCAGCTCTTCAACAACCTCTTGGATCAATTCCTTGCTACGGGATCCCAAGATTCAATAGTAGCGAGATGGACGTAGTGTCAGATGATGCAGTGGATTGTTTGGATGACAAATCCAGTAGCTTGGGACAAGAGACTGATCAGTGCAGAGCAAGGTTGGCAGTAGTGTAGTTGACACAGTGCAGAAATCAACAGCAACACAGAAGATTCAGAGGGTCAGAGACCAGTCGCAATCTGATTCCAACATTCATTGTATTATGCAGAACATATTTAAGTTTAGTTAATTTTGGATGTTTCTCAGTTGCTTCTCTGAGAAATTGAGTTGCAGTACAGATGCAGTGTTAGCAGTGGCAGTGCTAGCAGCATAGTAGATGCAGTGTTTGAGAAGGACATGTAGTACAGATTGAGCATCGGTAGTGTCATGGGTAGCAGTACAGTTGCAGCAGTAGCACAGTGTTGGTGGCAGCGACAATGCGGAAAGGAGGTTCTTCAGAAACATAGTAGCATGTAGTTGGACATTGTTGATAGAGCACTTTCCTTGCTAAGAGGGAGTGCTAGTTTTTGGTAGCATCAGTTGTGCTCTAGCCATGAAAATTGGTGGAGAGGCAACTCATAAATCATTTGGTGAAATTCCACCCGGATTGTAGTTTATTAAAATAATTAATATTTTTAATGGGGTTCCTAAGTCTAAACTTAGGGAAATTAAAATATTAATGGGTATTAATCAAAATATGGGTGAGAATGATCTAGAATGCGGATCAAGTCATGTTTTAATCTTAGCCGTTGATTAGAGACTTAGTCTCATCCGTTGAAGATTCAACATGAAAAGTGTAAAATGGAGGCTTGGGGTTCATTTGGAAACACACAGAGAGAGAGAGAGAGAGAGAAAATTGGTCTGGAGTTCTATTTCTGGGGCTAGGAAACTGAGAAATTCAAACTAAGTGATCATTCAATAGCAGAGGGGCAGTGAGAGTCTGAGAGAAGGACTTTCCAAAGAATACTGACAGAGAGGTGGAGAGAGCTTGCAGAGAGGCAGCACAGTAGCCAGGAAAGCTGATGTTGGGCCAGTCTGGGCCCATGCAGTCCTAACACTGAGCCAGAAAGGCCTGCGCGAAGCAGAAAAGTTGCTTGTCACGCGAAATCTAGAACTATCAGAATTGTCAGGAATTGTCAGACTAGTCAAGATAGCTGACACAGAGCCTAAGCAGAGCCAACATAGAAATAGTTGAGGTTAGCCAGTCTTGTGCCAAATTAGCCAGAATTCTGTCGGGTGAAGTGAGGTAAAACTCACTCATATTTTTTGCTAGTATTTTTCTTTTTAAAAGATTGCTAGATGAGCATCCTAGATTTGTATTCAAATATTTCTCCTGCATAATAATAAACCCTCATAATTGTTGCACTGGTTTTCCCCCATTGTGTTTTCCAAGGACTATTATGTCCATAAATAAGTGTCTCCTATGTATCTTGTTCTTTGCTTTGTTTTCTATTTCACGAGATCAAATATTTTATTAGTGTAGGCTGCAAAAGTAATTCACGTCAGTATTTAGAAGAATAACTTGATAAATGTAATTTAAAAATCAAGTAGGTGAAGTAGATTTAGATTTGTTGCAGTAGGGGTTCCTTCGAGTCTAGGAATTTTCATAATGCACAATATAAGACAACCAAGAACAAAATGAGACAAACAATTTAGGTCCACCGTCCAATGACTAGGGAAAAACCCAACCAGATTCTTTTTCTATTAGATATCAATTGTTCAGCAGAGATATAGAGTACAATGAGAGATAAAGAGAATGAGTAAGTTCACCCAAAGATGAACATATGAAGCATAAAGATCATTGGTAGCAACAGCAAATGCAAACACTGAATCAACCTTCCCTTCAACTAAATCAACACTGAAACACTAAAACATTGAATCAACGTTCCCTTCAACTAAATCAAAACTTAATCAACCTTGGCTCACCAAGTCCTGCTCTTCTCTCCAAGTCCCTCTCTCACAATCTTCTTCAATTCTCTCCAACTCTCTCTCTCTCAAGTTTGAATTCTTCTTTCACAATGCACAACTAGTAAGGCGAGATGATATGAGACACATATATATAGGAGGTGCAATGAATTCATGTGATAAAGGAGGTACAACTCGCATGCCATGAGGTTGGTTTAACACATGCCATTTTGGGAAGAGTAACTTATGCCATTAAGTAGAGACAACACATGCCTTACAAAAGTGTAACTTATGCCATGAAGGAGAGGCAACATATACCTTAGAGAAGTGTAACTTATTCCATTAAGGAGTGTCACCATTTAGGAGATAAACGTATGACTTAAATGAAAATAGTGTAACATATGCATTGATGAGAGTGTAAGAGGAATATTTCATGACATACATTTAATGAGTGTGTAAGAGAGAGTGTAATGTATCCATTAAGAGAAAGAGAGTAATGTAGTGCTATGTGAGTCATCAAGGAGAGAGGTGTGAACTGATTGAGCGTCATGAAGGAAAGGGGACTTGAATTTCCTTTTGATGAGAATAATAATAATAATAATAATAATAATGATAATTAAGTTAAAATTGAACTGTAAAGATTGATCAATGATAAGTTAAGTAATTTTCCATCAACTATATGTGGTTACCAATTGATGCAAGGCGATTTAACTATTTTTGGAAAGTCATACTTGAAATGCTAGACATGAATTTCTAATTTTAGAAAGTCAATCCAATATTGTCAGAAATGAGTTTTTATTTAAGGAAATTCATCCTTGAGCTACCAATTTTCAACACTCCCTCTCAACTAGGCAGGAATTTCTTTCTACAACAAAGATCTCTACTTTCTCTGCTAATTTCTATTCATCTCTTCTCTAGAAAAATGATGTCTCAATCTAATGAAGAAGAATCATAATAGGGGATATTCATCTATCACCCTATATCCACTGATCTTCCCACCTTGACATAGACTTGGGGGGCTTATGACTTGTCAACACATGACAAGGATCATGCACAACCAAGTCTCACCTTAAGAGTCAAGGGGTAGAAGACCTACATCCATAGACTTTGTCAACACATGACAATAACCAAGTCTCATCTCTACTTGGGGGGTTTACCACTTGTCAACACATGATAACGATCGTGCACAGCCAAGTTCCTTGGCTCCATTCCCAACCTGTGAGATCAGATAAGAGGAAGAGCATAACTCAATGTTCTTGTTCATCCATGACTGCACCCTCTAGGTGTGTCTCTTACCATTGTTCTATGTTGTTACAATCACTTTAGCCCAATTCTCATCTTTAGTTAGCAATATTTCAAAACAATTTAATCTTCCAATGATCAATAGTAATTGTAGACAAAATAGTAAATGCAATCGACAATAAGAGACAAATAAGAGACACCAAGTTTGGTCAAAGACCAGGAAAAACCCCAGGAGGGGAAAACCCTTTCAAATTCTTCTTCTTATTAGATTGTCATAAAATGTTCAGTAAATAGAGAGTACAATGATCTAATTATTTAATAACAAAACTATCCAGCAAAACAAATAAAACAATATCCAAGAGATGAGCCCAACAATTATATTGATCAGAGTAACATTCAAGCTTGTGGTCAACTATTTAGAACTGTGGTCAACTATCTCCAGAAACTTTACGTCTCGATTGCACAGAGCAAGATATCATGCATTTGGTTGAAGCGTTTTAGTCACACGGAGAGGCTTGTATGCGTGTAGCTACAACAGAAAATTTTATGTGATAACCTTGCGTCTGTAAACCAAAACCTTAATTGACATGTGCGAGCTTCAGACCCTACAATTTTAGGCCTGTATGAACCAATCTCTGCGAACCACTTTAGACTTGTGTGAGCCAAACCAAAGAAGAGAGAAGAAGAAGATTCTTGATGATGATCTCCAAATGAGGGTCACTTAACTTGTATTTATAGCCATACAAGGGTTTCTAGTTTCCTTTTAGGGTCGACCTGTCCTTTTGTGCACATGTGGGTTTCCATAATAAAATTATATTTTTCCTCAACCAAATTAAATTATTCCAAGGGCTAGGAGGGATCTTTCTTGATGAGGAAGGTTGTCCAATGGAGGGAATTTGTCCCCGAGCTTCCAAATTAACACTCCCTCTCAGCTAGGGAGAAATTTCCAACTACAACATATGTCCCATCACAAATATCTCATCATTACCAAATGTTGTCACTTCTCATCTCGGCTCATCTCATCTCATTCTTCTTATGTTTCTCATCTCTACTCATATCTGTTCATCTATGCTCATATGTTGAACACTCTCGAATATAAAAGAAGAAGAATTTGGCATCAAAGTGGAGCTCAATCTACCACCCTCTATTCATCAGGGAACCTAAGCTATTGGGTGCAAGAATTGCACTTAAGCTAACTCCTCAACACTTAATTGTCAACTCGAGGGATTCGTAAACTTAGAGATGAAGCACAGGAAATGCCAGAGATGGTATGAATTTTCCTTATAGAAATTCCTACTTTCTTAAAGAAAAGCTTGCAAAATTGAAAGAGTAAAAGATAACTTAATCATCAAAGTAATCTAGTGCTGGAACAAGAAAGAATGCATTTGTAAAGGAATCAAAATAAAAAGGAAATCACTCCAACTGATCAATTTTTAATTACTGAGTATGTGTTATGTTTTTCTTTAGTAGAGACACTTGGGAGTCTTGTAGAATGGGCCCTTAAACCTGCTTCTTTAGAGATTTCCTTCTTGCACTAATTTATCCTTCTAGGAACAAAGATTTATGCAAAGGGTATAAATGGTGTCTTTACTAAAACATTTTACTTCCTGCAAGGGCTTGAAATTTTTCAGGTTTAGAGCACTCAGATCCCATGGCAAGAAACTAGTTCTTGCACCAGATCAAAACTTCTTTCATTTAGCATTTAAAATAAGTACATAGTTGCTGCAAGTGTTATTATACTGTGAAATGAAATTGCACACATAAAAATGAATGTTTCTTATTTTGATAGAGTGGATAAATAAAGAAACAATCCATATGATTTATCCTGTCACAAAGTGTTTAATGAAAGAAAGAAAGTTGCGGGAAATGAACTAGAAAGGCTTGTTGCATCACACCAACGTTCACTGGTGCAAGTTCATTTCTCCAGATTGGACCAAGTGGGGAAAACCGACCAAACAGAACTGCAAAAAAGGAATAGCACACCAACATGCACTAGTGCAGGTTTATTTCTCCTGCTTGGACTAGGCGGGAAAACCAATCTGAAATCAGGTAAAGGAAAATCAATAGCACACCAACGTGCATTGGTGTAGGTTTATTTCTCCTACTTGGACCAGGCAGGAAAACCAATCCGAAATAAAGTACAGGAAAATGAATATCAAACTACTTATGCTAGCCATCAAGGGTCAAATCCATGAGTCAAGGAGCTATTTCAACAACATTTAAACTAGGAACTAGAAAATAGGCAGTCGAACAACTTGCCTCTAAAACTATGGAAACTGATTCATTCAACTCAAACTACCTCTAACTGATGTATCTACCCCCTCAAGTCATTTTTCATCAAATTTACAGCATATTACATCATTTACTATCACAAATTTACCAAGGAGAAGAGAAAAAGTCAACATGATAGTCAAACTGGGCGAAATTTTGGAAAATCAAGCAAAACTGGCAAAATTCATCCTATGCACAGTGCCACTGATCCTATGCACAACGCTTTTTCTAGGCCAATTTTGGAAGGCTTCCCAGAGTCCAAAGCAAGTGCAGGATAGATCTTTGGAAAGCTTGGCAAGTCTACTTTGCGGAACAACATGAATTTATGAATTTGGAGTCCATTTGACCCTCCAAAAATTGATTATTGCAATACTGCTTCCTGTGTGGCAAAAAAGTGGCAAAGAGGGCACTTTTTGGGTGTTTTTTGCCCTATTGGAGACATAGAACTTGTTCAAAATTCTTAGCCATTTTTGAGCTTCCATATTTTTCCATGTTGATTCAAAAAATATAAACTTTTTTGCAAGAAAGTGTCCCCAACAAAAGCGCAACGCCAAAATCCTGTTTTTTACATTAAAAATTTCAAATTTGACAAAAAATTCTCCAAATTTCTTGAAATTTTGCATGATTGACCCTTGTTTAAGTGTTTTGATAAGCCAATGATGTTTCAGCCAAGATCTTGAATTTGTCTTTCTCTTTCTTGTTCCTCAACACTCTTCTTATCTTGGCCTTTAGCCTCTTTGTCCTTGCATTACAAATCTTTTTCCTTGATGATCAAATCTTTGACACTCCTTGGATTTTGAGCATCCAAGTCCATGATACTCACCTCTTGTGCCACCTCATGGTCCACAAGGAAAAAATCTCCATAATCACTATCCATTGGCTTGATTGACTGTAAATGCTAGTGAGGAAAGAAAGGTAGTGTGGGTGAATGATGAGTATGCAGAGATTTTCAAAAGAAAGGGAATGAATGGGATGAGACAGGGATATGAGTGAGATTTGATGTGATGTAGGGTTTGAGGGAATAGGGTATGAAGGGGATGACTAGGGTTTTGGGAATTTAGGGAATAGGATTTTACGGATAGTGTAAAGTTTGTGTATGTGAAGTATGGTTTGGGAGTTTTATGTGTGGGAAGAGGGTATATGTAGGATAGGGTTTATATGGGGGGTAGGATTTACAGATAGTGTAGCGTTTGGGAAATATGTATGAAGGGATGCGATCTAGGGAAATTTATATGATGGAATAGGGTTTTAGGGGGACAACCAATGGATGAGATATGACAACAATCTATGAATGAGCTTTAAAGTATATGAGAGGGTTTGGTTTTTTATAAACACAATTACCATAGGCTGATGCAAAAAACCCATTTTCAACAAGAATAACTGTGTTACTTACTTTACAAGAGGAAAATTTGGAGAATTGAGGAAAACTGGAGTGATTTAGATAGGTGCACAGTGCCTTTTGTATGCACAGCACCAGTGTAATTTTACACTAAAAACCTGTCACAAGTGCGCAACGCCTTTTCTATGCGGAGCGCCGACTGCTAGGTGCACAGTGCCTTTTTGTAGACCATTTTTGAGGGCCTTCCCAGTATCAAAATTGGGCATGTGATAGCTCATTGGAAATCATATCGAGTCTAATTTCCTGAACATCTTGAATTTTCTAATTTGGAGGTCATTTGCTCTATCAAAAGTCCAATCTCCCACGACTGGTCAAAATGTGAAAATTGAGGCAGCCTAAATGCAAAGTGTTGTTGCAGTCAACTTTTGAAGGTCTTCCTCAACTCCAAAATGAGCTCATGGTAGCGCATTAGAAGTCTCTTTGTGTCTAGTTATCATTTCACTCATCAAGCAAGTCATTTGGCCAACCAATCTAGGAGAAATCTTGATTTTCCCAAGGTCACTCCAAAAGTGCATTAATCTTCCTGAGGCCAATGATGTTTTCAACATTTATCCCAAACCTTGAAAGCTATGTAAAAATGAAAGAGGCTTTTCTTCTCAGGTCATTGAGGGACAAAAATCTCTCTCACTTTTTCCAAATTCATCTTTTCTTGCTCAGAAACACAGTTTGAGTAAAACCTATCCCGATGTGTGGAATAAGGGATTTGTTGAAATGAAGGGAAATGAAGGGGATAAGGGGCTTCTAAATTCTTGAGAAAATTTTTGGAAGTAGGGAGGGATGTTAGGAAATAGGGGAAAGTGGAATTTCAAATATTGAGTGAGGGGAAGGGGTCCAAAAGGGAAAAACACAAGCTTAGCCTAGAAAATTGTCAAATTGTAGCAAAAAAGTAGGGTTTGTGGGAAAATGAGGAATTTGAGGGATATCAGTGATGGGAAGTGTTTAATAAGGTACATTAAGGATAGGGGAAGGTGTATGAACATCAGGACACAAGTTTTGCTGGTGATTTGACCATCCAAGAGAAATTACCTTCAAAACCCTAGGAGAGGGAAATGAACCTTACCCAAGTACAACTGAAGCACAAACAAGGTGTAAAATGGCCCATTGGAACATGAAACAATGATGACAAATCTTTGAATGATGTTACACTCATCTGAATGGTGATATGGACTGACATTTGGACAAATTTGAAAGACGTGAAAACAAATCCTAGACCTAATACCTAGTGACCAAATTTTATTTGAAGACTCACTGAAATGACAAAAATTGACTTTGACACCTTAAAATCATTTTGTAATAGCATGTTTGATCACTGGTGGAAGGCTACAAAGACTGACACTAACATTTGCTCCAATGGGGATGGTAGCTCCTTGGAGGTGCCAAGAACCGCAGATCTTTGGGAGAGCAGACCATTGCCTTATCCATTAGGCATGGAGTCAAAAACTCAAACTGAAATGCATGACTGAAAACTGTCGACTTGACGACACAAATTGACTTGAAACTAACTCAATACTAAAACACAACTAAAAAACTGGAAAATATGCTTAAAATGGAGCTTATTCAATAAACCCTAATCTAATTGTTCCATTCATCACCTCATCAAGTGAAGTGAAATAACCAATGCAACCAAGTAAGCAGTCTAGCTGTTGTTTGCATTCTCCACAAGTGATTTCTTATGAACCATAAGAGAGGACTACTGAAAGGCAACTCCCATGAAAACTTGTAAACAGATCCGTTGAATACTATGGATTCTCTATCTACCTCCAAAAATACTGCATAAGAATCTTCAAATTCATGTGCACTGGGACTTAGCTCATCCAATGGATTACTTTTCTTCTCCTCATACCATGAATGCAAAATTTCATCTAAGCTTTGTGACGAGACTCCTATTGAAAATGACAAAAAAACTGGCTGCCAAATCAAGTTTGTATCAATACTTGTTTCAAGATCACAAGTAGCTAATGGAGAAGGAGTGTGAATGCAAATATCATCCAACACATCAGCTATTGGATTGTGAAAAATGTAAAAAGACTATTGCAAACCATTTTCTGTTGGTTCTGATGAGATTACATGATTCCCTACAAGCTGGTCATTTGAAGATATACTATGCAATTTTCCCTTCAAAAACTGAAATGATTCAAAACAAAATGGTACAGAATCATCTTGCATCATTTGATCATATGTTCCAACTTCCAAGTCTTCATCTGCAATTTGACAATCAATGGCATTCGAGGGCTGCAAATCTAGATCTGAGAAGTCTTGAATAAGGATTTCATTGCCCTCAAAATGGTGTAGATCAAAACTTATCGACGATTGACTTCTGATAGCATGAAAATTGTCTCTGATGAACTGAAACGAAGCAAAACAAAAAGGAAAATATTCGTCACTTACTTCAAAATTTGATGCACTTTCCTCCTCACTTCCATAGCTGATATGCAACGGCTTATCACTATATTCAAACTACTGAAAGTGAACTTCCTCCTCCCACAAACTAGCTGTTGATTTGTCTGCAAGAGTAGCTTCTGTTTGGAGAACATAATCATCATCATACTGATCAAACTGAGGCAAATCATCAGTATAAAATACATCATCAAGCATACATGTCATACCAATAGATCTCTCTTCTCCAAGATGATCTACAAAACAATTGTTATTAGATCTATGACAATTGGGATAAGAAAGAAAATGTTTTGGATCAGCCACTTGTTCCTCTTCAATCAACGAGCCATGGTCTTGAACATCATAATCATTCCTTGTGGTGATCTTTTGCATCATCTCTTCCACTGAACTTACCAAAATGTCGAGCTTTACCTCTAAAGATGTTGATTCCTCTAGATCTATGTTCTTCACCTCTTCTTCCTTCAACTTTTCCCTTCTGATCAGCAGATTAGCCTTTACATCTACTGCACTATTCTGCATCTCTTCAAGTGTTGCAATATTCCTTTCCCTCAGCTGAAATTCCATTTCTGGATCAAAGACTTCTGAGTAGTGAAAGAGAGCGGATCCAGGAGGAGGTCTTATATTAACCGGCATCGAAAAATAGACTTGGTTAAACCTGGCAGAAAATTGTTGTACTATCTCCCCTGGCAATCTTTTTAGCTGGTTATACTCTTCTATAATCAAGAAAGGATTCTGTCTGACCACCCACATTTCAAGGAAAACTTTGATGAACTACTAGAAATCTGAGATGCTTGCATCAGGCAGGGTTTTGAACCAACTCTTGAATTTGCCTTGCAAAGAAAGAGCAAAAAGCCTAATACTAACATCTTCTTCATCAACTTCAAAAAGGTCAAGAAAGGACTCAAAATTCAATACATGTCTCTCAGCAGTGATGTTGTCGCATTCACCATCAAATCTTGGTAGATATAGGTCATGATTTTTAGGGAAAGCATGGGATATAGGAGGTAAAATCAGAAGCTTGTATCAATCTGGAATTTTACAAGGTATAGGGGTATGTATAGAAGGTGTAGAACCAGTCTTGGTCTCTTGAGGCTCATCAGTTTGAAGACGGTCATCACAAGCTTTAGAAAAAGGGTCTTGATCAAGCTCAAAGGCATGCAAATATTTGGTATTCACAATCTTCAGAGGGAAGGAATCAAATGCAGGCTGAGGATCTTTTCTCAAATACAATATACTTTGCAAAGCCTTCTTGACATTCTCAGGAAAAGAGAAGAAATAATTTATAACAAAGAACAAAATTTCTTGGATGAAATTCCAACTTGAATACCTAATCTTTCCATATTGTCCTTTCATGTTTCTGCTGGTCAGATTCATCCTCCAATGGAGTCCTTGGATCTAATTTCGAAACTGATTTAGAGTCGCCAGGTGAATGGTTCCAGCCTTCCGATGTCTGATCGTTTTCCACCATCAACAATCAGATCTGAACTTGATTACATTTTGTTGAGGAACATAAAACTACGTTCCCCAGTATGGTCACCACTATATTAGTGCCTAAATCTACCTCAGGCTGAAGGAAGGAAGGTCTAGGGTAACATCAAACCACGCTTAACCTAGTAGCTAGCCCTACCAAGTCGAGAGAGGGCTATCTCCTTGTCAATCTCAATTAGAATATTAGAAACTAGGGCTTGAGATTGTTAAACAGACATGGGCAACCAAAAAATAAGAAAGATAAAACATGACAGTACTCTTTTTATTAAAAAGAGATATACATATATAGTACATTATGTGACCATTGGGTTCCACATCCTAAGGTCTCTTAGACTCCTTTTGTCTATTCGGCTTCCACACTAAGCCATTGAGGATTAGGTGTCCAACATTCGCCCCCTTAATCCGAAGGGTTATGTATGAGTCCAAGAAGAGAGTTGTAATACAAAATGTGAAAAAAATGCATGGTAGCACTAGGCTGAATGTGCTATCTGAAATGTTGGTATAAAGGGCGGTGGTTTAAGGATGACCACCAACACTGGAACGCTTAGTCCAGTTCCCGAAACTCTTCCAAAACTGGTAAGAAACTAAAGTTTTCTGCTAGAGGAAGTGCTCCTATTGTTTTGAAGAGGGAAACCTTAAACCATGAAAGGGAGGTCTCACCCCGCATAAAAGGGAGAACTTCAACCTGAAAAGGGAAGTCTCAACCTGTGATGGTTTAAGGATGACCAACAACTCTGGAATGCTTAATGCAATTCCTGGAACTCTTCCAAAACTGGCAAGAAGCTGGAGTCTTCTGCTAGAGGAAGTGTCCTCAATTTTGTTCCTGGAATTCTTCCGAAACTGGAAAGAAGCTGAAGTCTTCTGCGAGAGGAAGTGTCCCAGATTACCAACTGAAGGCATGTTCACGGGCATCTTTGTTTCTGGCTACAACTCTAAAACTGGTGTGGCAGGTTGTGGCTTAGGCTCGCTTGATGTGACTTTGAAGCTTGTAGATGACCATTATTTCCCCCCCTGTAAGATACAAGCTGAGATGATGGAGAAAACTCAACTGCAAGACTGTTCAATACTCTGGAAAAAAATCTGACATGTGATTGGAATATCTTCTTGGCTGTTGATGCCCATTGTCGAGAAGCGTTCCATCCAAGATGAATCTTTGTTCTTGCAGGACGTTTATTTATGAAGCATCTGTGTGAAGAATGGGTGGTTTTATGACAATGATTACATGGATGAAGATCAAAACAGTGATATTTCAAATGGCCAACTCGGTTACAGTGTTGGCATTTCACAATCTGTTGCTGTTGCTGTGGAAGAGGGGAAGAATCTAGAACAGCTGGCGGTGAACTGTCATGAGGAGTAGGTGAACTGTCATGAATGAATCCAACACTCTGAAACTAAATGGGCTTTGAGTAGTCTGGAATATGAAAGGACAAGTCCTTCTCATATCTGAGACCAGTTATGTGCTTGTTGTGGAAAAGTTGTTCCCAAGGTCTGATGATAGGCTTGGGAAGTGCAGACTGAGTTTCTGCATCTGCATGTACAACTACTGCTTTATTGGGTACTAAATCTGAATCAACTGTAACATTATTGACTTGCTTATGATGGGTTGCAATCTCAATGTTCTGAATAGAAACATGTTTAGAATGATGATTCCTCTGTTTTAATTCTTCTTGCTGAAGCTGAGATTCAAGTTGTAAAAATTCAATCTTTTCATGTACATCTTGTAAACAACTATGAATATCGGTGAGAAAATCCTTGTTGATTTTGACTGTATTATCCATAGTAGAGAGTATTAGATTGTCCAGTAACTCTATTATTGCACCAATTGGAGCCATTTTTAACCTCAAAAAAATATTAAAACAATGAGGAAAAGATGGACACCAATTGCTCTGTTATATAAACTTATTGCAACAACTTCAAATCAATCAGCTTGCAATAGATTCAACACACAAAGAATGGTGATATCCAGAAAACAGACTCCTCATTCAAAAATGAATTTTCTCCAATTCACCTAAGAATTTAACTTCTAACAAGGCAACAAGAAATTCAGGCCTCAAAAAGATATGTTCCTGTACCAACCTTGAATCCAAGGGAACTTGTCCTGGTAACAACTTCAATCTAGTTCAATAACAATCTCTTATATGAACAACCTTTAAGAAAATACACCAATTCGATCTACAAAGGATAGTCTTGGCCTGAAACAATTTCCACTGAACTCCTAAATAATGCCAAATTGCCGCAACTTTAAAGAATATAAACAGTCCCCAATTCTTATTAACATTGAACTCTGTCATTCCCAAAAATCCCCCAGCATATTCACTTTCAAAGAAGAAATGATGGCTATCAAAAGGCAATGCCCTTGTGGATTATCTTCCTTTCGAATTATAGAAATGCAAGTATCGAAATTAATAAAATAATTATTTGAAGTACGTGGGAATAATTATTTGAAGATGGAATTTTGAATGCCAAGTTGACAGTATGACAGGGCGCTCAAAGCAATACGATAACAGGTATTCGGATCGACATAGACTGATTTTCTGTGGATTTTTCTTAAGCCTTAATTCAACAACAAGATTGCAATGATGAATAAAGAAGACGATCAGAGGCAACAACTTCTTCAATATGATTACACAGGCAAAGATGGAATAGCTGCAGTGGATTGTTTATTCGAAGCTGGATGTCGAGGGTCCGGCCACCCCGGAGGCTGTTATAATGCTCCACCTTCCATACACTTCTTGGCAAGTCATAACGCTTCTTGGAAAGTCATCAAAAGTTCAAAAATTGTTCTTGCAATTTCACGTCGTAGGAAAATAGTTAAATTCTGTCACTTTGTTGTACTTGAATAAGAAAGGAAGTTGTTGTTGAAACCCAACAAGACATCCACATTACAGTCAGTGCTACGTTGGCTAGTGGAACACAAGGCTGCTTCTTCATTGCATTCTAACTACAAAATTTCTCTTTCAATATAATAACCAATTTAAATGCGACGCGTGAAAGGGGAGATACCACCAACACTAATCTCCACAAAATAACAAGTTCTAGTTTTCCTCCAAATTTATTGAGTTATTGTGCAGGTAAGAATGCAGTTATATGAGTGGTCAACGTATGACTAGTGTAACTGGAATGTATGGACAGTAATTATAGACAAAGGAGGTATATAACCAGCGTTCAAGAGTCGAGTCCCACACCATAAATAGAGTTAGATTCAACGTAATCAAGTATTGCAATCGTAACAACATAATACCTTAACAAAGCGTTATTATGATAGAAGTATGGCAATATGGAAATAGCAGTATTCAATGTTGTAGGTCGGAAGTTGTATTGCGGTATTTCATACCATTCAACCAAGGAATCAAGAAGTCAAGGTACATGGAGGAGTATATTTGGTTAACGCAATAGTTATATATGGACTGGTGTGCTATGATAGGTGGTAAGCTAACAAGTATGAATGGTGGTAAGATAACAAAGCAGCTTTACGGTGCTCACTGACAGATACAAAGCAGCTTTACGGTGCTCACTGACAGATATTTACTTCCTCAATCAATTGTTTTGATGCCTTTTACACGAGGATGTTACTACGATATATGAGAGTTGTGGGTCACAAGATTAGAAAACTGGTAGAGATACAATCACCATGTAATGCAGCTTTATAAAAATCCTTGCAGAGCTCTTCAATGGCGGATGATCAGTGGGTTTATCCATCCGTTGCCTCCTCATTCAGCAATGCAAGTGTCGCCACACAGGAAAAGGCCCCGTGCTCTTATATCTTCCAGCTTCTAAAGGAACAGGTATATAGAAGCATCGTTTCATCACATCATCACTACACTCCTTCCCAGCCTCCTCGTCATCGTTAGAATCCTTGCTGCTACTGCTGTAGCCAAGTTGTAGTTGTTTGGAGGGTCGATAGTGGTGGCTACGGGGTTAGCCTATGGAGGTGCGTAGGAACAACATAACGCCACATTTATATGGAGGAATCTGCGTCCAGCATCATTCTCGACAAAGTAGAGCGTATGACAGTCAAAGCAGAGTGTATGGCAGTCAAAGCGACATATACATATGGGAGTTGATGCGTTTTGTATGTAGGTATCGTGCAGCGATAGGAGCTGAAACGTTCAATTCAAAACATTCTATGTGCTGTCAGGCTTAGCCAGAAACAAATTGACTGTTATTTTGAATCCTCATGCAGCAAAAACGTACATAGTGATAGAGGTTAGGTAACGCAGAAGAGAGTCTTAAAATAGCCAGAGTCAGGTGCAGCATATACAGTCCCAGAGGTCAGGTAACACAAAAGAGAGGCTTATGGAATTCGTCTGCACATACAATGGTTCAGCAGAGTAACTGTTGAAACCATTTGCATTTCTAGAGGAGCGTTATGAAATAATGGAAAACTTGGAAAATGAAAGGAATTAGTGTATGGCAATGTTTAGTGTTAAGGACTGACAAACACTCGTGGCCACATAATTTATATGTCAGTGCAGGCAGGCTCACCAAAATGACTTTTCTGAGCAGCGTAGGTCTGATAGTAGAATAGACATAAAGGTCACAAAAACTCACTTAAGATTTAGCAGGTTAGGAACCTAGGAGCTCTGATACCATGTTAAACAGACATGGGCAACCACAAAATAAGAAAGATAAAACATGACACTACTCTTTTTATTAACAAGAGATTACATTTATAGTACATTATGTGACCGTTGGGTTCCACATCCCAAGGTCTTTTAGAATCCTTTTGTCTATTCGGCTTCCACACTAACCCATTGAGGATTAGGTGTCCAACAAAGATGATTAAAATGAATGCTGATTTTAGGCTAGGTATAGTAGATTAGGGTTTCTAGTTTAATTTTAGGTTTTGGTTGCTGGATCAAATGAAGAAGGCAACTTTGGGTTTGGGAAATCAACTCAGATTTGCAGGAGGTTTTGTGGGGCAAGGTAGGTAGGTGTTTTGACACTTTGAATTGAATTTGATGGTAAGTCTAAGACCATTGAGGAGTTGAGGTGGGCATGCAAAGTTCATGAGTCCTCCTCAAACAGTAGAAAACATTGAAAGCTAAATATATCCTCAAGGCATAGCACTAAATATCAATGGATTCCACCTATTTATCTTGATTCATTTAGTTATGAAGAAATAAATAGATGCTGGCACATATACACATAAAAGAAACTAAATAACAAAGGAAGAAACAATGCCAAGACACATTACCACAAGAATCCCACAAAATGCTACAAAACCCTGGTTCATTTCCTTGCCAAACTGCATAAGTGATTTACAATGAAGCTCAAAGCATCCCCAAGAGTCCAACCTTTACAAATGACTAAGAAAGTACATAATATAGGCATCAAACCACTTATGCTAGCCATCAAGGGTCGAATCCGTGAGTCAAGGAGCTGTTTCAACAACATCTAAACTAAGAACTAGAAAATAGGCAGTGGAACAACTTGCCTCTAAAACTATGGAAACTGATTCATTCAACCTCAAACTGCCTCTAACTGATGTATCTACCCCCTCAAGTCATTTTTTATCAAATTTACATCATATCACATCATTTACCATCACAAATTTACCAAGGAGAAGAGAAAAAGTCAACATGATAGTCAAACTAGGCGAAATTCTAGAAAATCAGGCAAAACTAGCAAAATTCATCCTATGCGCAACGCCACTAATCCTATGCGCAACACTTTTTCTAGGCCAATTCTGGAAGGCTTCTCGAAGTCCAAATCCCATGCAGGATAGATCATTAGAAAGTTTGGTGAGTCTATTTTCCAGAACAACTTGAATTTTTGAATTTGGACTCCATTGGCCCCTCCAAAAATTGATTCTCCCAAGACTACTTCCTATGTGGCAAAAAAGTGGCAGAGATGGCATTTTTTGGGTGTTTTTTTCCCTTTCGGAGACCTAGAACTTGTCCAAAATTCTCAGCCATTTTTGAGCTTCCATATTTTTCCATGTTGATTCCAAAAATATAAATTTTTTTTCAAGAAAGAGTTCCCAACAAAAGCGCAGTGCCGCACCTGCTGAAAAACCCTGTTTTTTACATTAAAATTTTCAAATTTGACAAAAAATTCTCTAAATTTCTTGAAATTTGGCATGATTCAAACTTGTTTAAGTGCTTTGATGAGCCAATGATGTTTCAACCAAGATATTGAGTTTGTCTTTCTCTTTCTTGTTCCTCAAAACTCTTCTTACCTTGGCCTTTAGCCTCTTTGTCCTTGCATTACAATTTTTTTTCCTTGATGATCAAATCTTTGACACTCCTTGGATTTTGAGCATCCAAGTCCATGACACTCACCTCTTGTGCCACCTCATGGTCCACAAGGACAAAATCTCCATAATCATTGTCCATTGGCTTGATTGACTGTAAATGCTAGTGAGGAAAGAAAGGTAGTGTGGGTGAATGATGAGTATGCAGTGATTTTCAAAAGAAAGGGAATGAATGGGATGAGACAGGGATATGAGTGAGATTTGATGTGTTGTAGGGTTTGAGGGAATAGGGTATGAAGGGGATGACTAGTGTTTCGGGAATTTAGGGAATTGGATTTCAGGGATAGTGTAAAGTTTGTGTATGTGAGGTAGGGTTTGGGAGTTTTATGTGTGGGAAGAGGGTATATGTAGGATAGGGTTTATATGGGGGGTAGTGTTTAGGGATAGTGTAGGGTTTGGGAAATTTCTATGAAGGGATGATATCTAGGGAAATTTATATGAGGGAATAGGCTTTTATGGGGACAACCAATGGACGAGATATGACAACAATCTATGAATGAGCTTTAAAGTATATGAGAGGGTTTGGTAAAAACTAGGGTTTGGTTTTTGATAAACACAATTACCATAGATTGATGCAAAAATCACTTTTTCAACAAGAATAATTATGTTACTTACTTGTCAAGAGGAAAATTTGGAGAATTGAGGCAAATTTTAGTGATTTGGAAGAGTTTGATAGGTGTGCAGTGCCCTCACATAGGTGCGCAGTGCCTTTTGTATGCGCAGCGCCAGTGTAATTTTACACTGAAAACCTGCCACAGGTGCGCAGCGTCGGTTGCCAGGTGCACAGTGCCTTTTTGTAGACCAGTTTTGAGGGCCCTCCTGGTGTCCAAATTGGGCATGTGATATCTCGTTCGAAATATTATCGAGTCTACTTTCCAGAAAATCTTTAATTTTCCAATTTGGAGTCATTTGCCCTATTAAAAGTCCACTCTCCCAAGACTGGTCAAAATGTGCAAAATGAGGCTACCTAAATGTAGAGTGTTGTTGCAGTTAACTTTTGAAGGTCTTTCTCAACTACCAATTGAGGTCATGGTAGCTCATTGGAAATATATTTGTGTATAGTTATCATCTCACTCATCAAGAAATTCATTTGGCCAACCAATCTAGGAGGAATCTTGATTTTCCCAAGGTCACTCCAGAAGTGCATTAATCCTCCTGAGGCCATTGATGTTTTCAATATCTATCCCAATCCATGAAAGTTGTGTAAAAACTGAAAGATTATTTTCTTGTTGGGTAACTGAGCGACAAAAACCTCTCTCACTTTTTCCAAATTCATCTTTTCTTGCTCAGAAACACAGTTTGAGTAAAACCTATCCCAATTTGTGGAACAGTGGATTTGTTGAAATGAAGGGAAATGAAGGGGATAAGGGGCTTCTAAATTCTTGAGAAAATTTTGGGAAGTGGGGAGGGTTGTTAGGAAATAGGGGAAAGTGTAATTTCAAAGATTGAATGAGGGGAAGGGGTCCAAAAGGGAAAAACACGGGCTTAGCCTAGAAAATTGCCAAATTGTAGCAAGAAACTATGGTTTGTGGGAAAATGAGGAATTTGAGGGATATCAGTGACAGGAAGTGTTTAATAAGGTACACTAAGGATAAGGGAAGGTGTATGAACATCAGGACACAAGTTTTTTTGATGATTTGACCATCCAAGAGAAATTACCTTCAAAACCCTAGGAGAGGGAAATTAACCTCACCCAAGTACAATTGAAGCATGAACAAGGTGTAAAATGACACATTGGAACATGAAACAATGATGAAAAATCTCTTAATGATGGTACACTCATCTGAATGGTGATATGGACCAACATTTGGACAACTTTGAAAGAAGTGAAAACAAATCCTAGACCTAATACCTAGTGACCAATTTTTTTTTAAAGACTCACTGAAATGACAATTTGACTTTGACACCTTAAAATCATTTTGTAAGAGCATGCTTGATCCCTAGTGGAAGGCTTCAAAGACTGAAACTAATAGGGACTTTATCCCAACTAATTCTAATTAAATAAAATATCAGTGCAACCATTCCCTTATTAAAAAATAAAGATTTAATACGAATTTTCCAAATCTTGGCGCTTTCTAGATTTTTGGAAAATTTGGTATTTTTAACAAACTGCCTCCAAAGACCTTTTCATATCTCCTCAACTATTATGCATTTTGGAAAACGGCTGGTGTGTTACTCAATTTCCTATACTGGGAGAAAAACCCATGTTTCATAATTTTGAGATTCACAACAATTGGCATTGAAATCAAAGAGTAAATCGGTTGTCAGGAAACTACTGCAAATTCAGGTGGAAGTTGTAAAAACTAAATTGGTGTAGGAATGTCTGGTGCAAGAAATTCACCTCTATCAGAATAGGCATATAACCAACTTTGTAAACTTGCAAACACACAAACTATGATTAAATATGTCTTTAATGTTTAAATCTCATTAAAACAAAGGAATAGCAAATACTTAGTTATTATCTCCGAGAATGCACAAAACTATGACAATGACTAGTCAAGCTAAACAAAAGCATGAGTGATTTCGAGTAAAAGGTGATATAAAGCAAGGAAAAACAGAGGCCCAACATCCCCCCATGCTGACCTTCTTGCATGTCCTCATGCAAGGAAATCAATTGTCGCATTGTTGCTCCCTTGCAAAAATCAAGATTAAAAACATTTATGGGCATTCGTAATGATGTTTCCTGCAATTATGTGTGATTACATTTTCTACGCTAGATAAAGCTTGTTTCAAGAACAGAGTATTTGTTGGACTCTTTGATTATTTATACTAATTTCAAGAAAATCTATCACAAGGACTACAATAAAAATACCAAATTGCAAGGATGGTGCATGCTTGCATTGATCTACTTACACCGCCTAAACTGTGCTGCTTTGCTGGAACTTTCTACTTGCACTATTGTATATTACAACCTGAGTGCACTAGTGCAAGCATAAAATTTTCTTAAAAAATAGGGAATTTTGGTAAAACGTGGGTTGGACTTTAACATGACTTCGTCAATCATACGAAAGGTTTGCTTTTCCATTTCTTTGATGCTTCTGAGCATATCCTTTTGCTCTTTCTCGAGTAGATCCTGCAATAAGTTCATGGGGGAACAAAGAAGTGGGAAAAGGGAAAAATTCATAATGGGAAGGAATTTTATTACAAGGATTTTAGGAACACTACCATCAAGAGGGTGTAAACAAAAGTAGGATAGGAAAAAAAATTCAAGGGGTAAAGTGGAATTTATAAAACGGATGGGAAGGTAATCATTTTGGGATTGAAGAAGAAAATTGATGGGGAATTACGAAAATGGGATATGAAGAAAGGCAGAAATTTTTCTGGAAGGTCTGCCTGCTAACCACGTTACAGTTCTAATGAAAATATCAATTGTAAGAATGCAACAATATTAGGTAGAAAAAGTAGAAATTATAGGAAAAATAGTATGGTACATACCTGTTACCTTGTCCCAAATGAATTCCTTGTTTTGTTTCTACCCAAAGTCTTATAATGAAAATCAAATTTTGTTGAAAAGGTGCAATCTCAAAATAACTACCACAAATTCATGCACCTACTATAGCAATCTTGTACCTAGATTATGCAGCGCGTATTTGGGGGAAACCACCATCAATACACATCGTTGCCAACTAGCATCTTGTGAGCAGTCATCATTGAGTAATTCATCACTCTAAATACCATGAAAGTCAAAATGAGTTATGATACCAATTAGCAACCTCTTTATTGAACACTCTAAATTTCATTGTCATCCGGATTCAAACTAAATTTCCTCTTAATATAGAACAAAGAATAACCTTTACTAAGGGTACCACATCCCTAAATATTCTTGATTTTTTAAAGATATAACTCAAAGCATCATGTTCAAATTGTCTTTAAAACCATTTTCCAAAAAAAGGATAAGTTTAGGGGAAGAGAAAGATAGCCAAGCAAATCATAGTATGCAATTAACTTTAATACCACAGACATAGCACTGTTGCCTGCAGGTGTCCATAACCTCAGCAGGGGTGCCTTTTGACCCCTCGAAATGTCTGTGTCCCACTTACTAGGCATGGATTCAGAGTTATCTTATTTTAATTCTAGATGAAGGCCACTGTTCTGGCTTGGTAACCAACTAATGGCAGTGCCACTCACAAGAAGTAACATGGATGAACAAGTCGGCTCGTGATGAGACCTCTTGTCTTCCAACTTTTTGGTTAAAAGCCATTACTCTGGCTTGGTGACCAGAAGTAGTAATGTCATGCATGCTAGGTCTCATGATCGTGGTAGGTCGACTCATCACGAGACCTCTTATCCCCCCCTAAATCTTTTGTATACTCTGATTATGATTAACCTAAAAGGTTACTTAATAAGTGGGGAGATAGATCTACTCCTTAAGAGTACAGGATGGCATGAAAAGTTTTTAATGACTAATCATTAGTGACTAGTTCCTCTACCCCAAAGATTTATTAAAGATATACCAAATAATGACTAAAAGACTCCTTGAATTAAGAATGCTAGTGTTCTGATGAATAGCTTATTCTGATCTTAACAAGAGTGGTCCTCCATAGGGGGTTTCCAATCGTACCTTCTAGGGGAAACTAAAATCATATATATCAGATGACAACTTCTTAGAGTGATTAGTCATGGTTACTTTGAAAAATCACGAGGTATTAGAGTGAATCATACTCAACAAGATCTGTCACAAATGTGTGTGTTAACAACCAATGCAGATCAAAAGTAGTTTTAGTGACTACACTTTAAAAATCAAAAACACTAATAGCATCTTAACAGCTTTATTCACCTACCCTACTTTACCTAAGAGGCAAAAGACTTCCTTTTATGCATAGGAGTACTTCCAATGAAGCCATGTGCGGATCAGGTGAAAATATATATTTATGCTCAAATTTATCATACAAACTTGAAAGTGTGCATGAGGATGAAAAACTAATGAATGTAAATGATATGACAACAAGAGTTTTAGAAGAGGATAATGTTGCCTTGCTTGAGTAGTTTCTTGGAACCAATGTTCGATGTAATCATGGTAGCCTTGGTCCATTTCTTGATTTGGCCCATGTTGCACATCTTCTTCTTCCTTGTCATGTCGATTGTCCTCCTTAGGGCAATTAGTCTCTTGATCACATTCTGGACCTACTAATAGACATGTCAAGAACTTTTCGTCCTCAAGTTATAATGGATATCCTTCGTTGATTATAGTGCATGATTCATTTGTCTCCTCAAAAGAGACTTCTAAATCCTCTTGTGATGGTGTAGAAATGGACAAGTCCTTGACTATTGTCAAGAAGTTTTCTTCCTGAGAGGTAGACATTAAGATCCCAACAACTGCTAGGGCTTGAGAGAGAACTTTCATACTTGTTATCATCTTTAAGTCCATCTGGTTGATTGATAGTCCCTGTCTCCACACACATATTAGTAACGGGGGTTCTTACAACACCCCAAAAATGATATAATGTTAAAGATTAGGATCTGAAGATAATTGATTTTAAAAGTTATTAGCTGAAATAAATTTCACCACACTTGCATAAAAAATACAAAAAGATAAAGGCGGACTTACTCCTATTGCATCAACAAAAAATTCTTACCAAATCAATCGCCTCCGCAGCAACGGCGCCAAAATGTTGGGTGTAGGAATTGCACTTAAGCTAACTCCTCAACACTTAATTGTCAACTCGAGGGATTCGTAAACTTAGAGATGAAGCACAGGCAATGCTAGAGATGGTATGAATCTCCCTGATAGAAATTCCTACTTTCTTAAAGAAAAGCTTGTAGAATCGAAAAGATAACTAAATCATCAAAGTAATCTAGTGCTAGAACAAGAAAGAATGCATTTTCAAAGGAATCAAAATAAAAAGGCAATCACTCCAACTGATCAATTTTTAATTACTGAGTATGGGTTATGTTTTTATTTAGCAAAGACACTTGGCAGTCTCATAGAATGGGCCCTTAAACCTGCTTCTTTAGAGATTTTCTTCTTGCACTAATCTATCATGTACTATCGCAGTCTGCTTGCACTAGTGCAGGAACAAAGATTTATGCAGAGGGTATAAATGGTGTCTTTACTAAAATCATTTTACTTCCTGCAAGGGCTTGAACTTTTTCAGGTTCAGAGCACTCAGATTCCGTGGCAAGAAACTAGTCCTTGCACCAAATCAGAGCTTCTTGCATTTAGCATTTAAAATAAGTGCTTAGTTTCTGCAAGTGTTATTATACTGTGAAATCAAATTACACACATAAAAATGAATGTTTCTAATTTTGACAGTGTAGAAATAAAGAAACAATCCATATAATTTATCCTGTCACAAAGTGTTTAATGAAAGCAAGAAAGTTGCGGGAAGTAAACTATAAAGGCTTGTCGCATTACACCAACGTGCACTGGTGCAGGTTCATTTCTCCTGCTTGGACCAGGAGGGGAAAACCAACCAAACAGAACTGCAGAAAAGGAATAGCACAGCAACGTGCACTGGTTCAGGTTTATATCTCCTACTTGGACCAGGTGGGAAAACCAATCCGAAATCAGGTACAAGAAAATGAATAGCACACCAATGTGCATTGGTGCAGGTTTATTTCTCCTGCTTGGACCAGGTAGGAAAACCAATCCAAAATCAAGTACAAGAAAATGAATATCACACCAACGTGCATTGGTGTAGGTTTATTTCTCCTGCTTGGACCAGACAAGAAAACCAATCCGAAATCAAGTGCAGGAAAAGGAAATTTAACTACTTCACACAGCGGATCCGCTTTCACTCAAACAAGAATACATGTGCTTGAAATTAAACCACATTTGACAATATAAACATAATTTACAAGAAATATGAAATAGGGTAAATGTGTTGGGTTGGCTGGGCCCTAGCCAACCAGCGTTTCCCTTTTAAATAAAAACGCTGCTCGGTAACTCAGATCAAACTCATTTGTTTAAAGGAACAAATCGGATTTGAAAAGCATGAGGTGGAGCTCCTTATTCCTAATAATTCACAGAGGAAAAGTACATCATGAAATACAGAGTCTAGCCTAGATTTGGGTGATAACAAAAGGTACAATCTCTCATTTAGAAACATAGTCCTGTTACCGCCTCTCTCCCTTTCGTGCATAATCGCTCCTCCTTTTATAATATGTTTACATGATAATTAATCGTATGATTTGTAAAAAATCATGGGGATTTCATCCCAACTAATTCTAATTAAATAAAATATTAGTACAACCATTTCCCTATTAAAACAAAATAGAGATTTAATACGAATTTTCCAAATCTGGGCATTTTCTAGATTTTTGGAAAAATTGGTTTTTTTAGCAAACTGCCTCCAAAGACCTCTTTGTATCTCCTCAACTATTATGCATTTTGGAAAACAGCCTGAGCCTTACTAAATTTCCTATACTGGGGAAAAAACCCACGTTTCAGAATTTTGAGATTTGCAACGATCAGCATGGAAATCGAGGAGTAAAACGGTTGTCAGGAAACTGCTGCGAATTTGGGTGGAAGTTGTAAAATCTGAACTAGTGCAGGAATGTGTGGTGCAGGAATCCTACTAGTACTAGTGCAAGAATGTGTGGTGCAGGAACTTCGCCTCTATTAGAATAGGCATATAATCAACTTTGTAAACCTGCAAACACACAAACTATTATTAAATATGCCTTTAATGTTTAGATCTCATTAAAACAAAGGAATAGAAAATACTTATTATCTCCGAGAATGCACAAAACTATGACAATGACTAGTCAAGCTAAACAATAGCGTGAGTGATTTCGAGTAAAAGGTGATATAAAGCAAGGAAAAACAGAGGCCCAACATAAGCTACCACCCAAAAATATCTGCCAGCGGGGACCCCAATGCCACTACCTGGGAATCTCTTCCAGTGGGAGTCCAATGCTACTACCTAGGAATCTCTACTAGTGAGAAGCCCAATGCTACTACCTAGGAATCTTTGCCAGCAAGGAGCCTAATGCTACTACCCAGGAATCTCTACTAGTGGGGATCCCAATGCTACAACCCAAGAAACTTTGCCAGTGGGGAGCCCAATGCTAGAACTCGGGAAACCTTGCTAACGGGGAGCCCAATGCTACAACCCGAGAGGCTCTGCCAGTGGGGAGCCCAATGCTAGAACTCAAAATCCCTGCCAGCAGGGACCCCAATGCTACAACCCGAGAAACTTTGCCAGTGGGGACCCTAATGCTACAACTCGAGAAAATTTTCTAGTGGGGAGCCCAATGCTACAACCTGGAAAACTCTATCGATCTTCCCAACATGACCCTCATGATTCAGAGGTAGAACGCCTGCATCTCTAGCTTGAATGAGATGCCACTTACCATAAATGATAAGGATTGTGCCTAACTCAAGAAACTAACACCCATTGCCTAGATGGGTGGGAAAGACCAGTGCCAACTGGGGTATACTCTATCAAATCCAGAGGTCCCTCAACCCCATGAGATCTAAGGCTCAATTCCTTACCCTATGAGCTCAGATAGGGGGGAAGAGCATAGCTTAGTGTCCTCGATCAGTTGGGACCCTTAAGGGTCACATCCATCAGTCCAAGTTGCTCTATGTCTGCAATCTTCTCATTATACGAAATATGGCAGAGTCTCATAGCTTCGGACATATATCTCAAACCAAGATCTTTCATCTTGAAGTAAGAGACCAAATCCCTCTTACACCCCATTATCAGAGGCTCACTACCTGTTAAGAATAGATTATCAACATATAAAATCAAAATCAAAGGCATAACTTGAACCATCTTGAAGTAGAGGTTGGAGTCAGCGTTGTTGTTTGTGAATCCAATCTTCATCAAGTAATTATTAATGCAGGCATGCCAGGATCTAAGAGCTTGCTTCAAACTGTATAATGATTTTTTCATTCTACAAACAAGAGCCTTCAGGTCCTGTCTGTTGAGAAATCTAGGGCAGAGCAACAAATGATTTCTCTGAGAGATAAATGCTTGTGAATGATTTTTACTGTTAGATTAGATTCTTTTCTTTTGATTATTATTGTGTTCTTCTTTCATAAAATAGTTACGAATGCATAAACAATAAAGAGACAAGATACACAAAATGTAGGCCATCTTCCACCGCCAAAATGTTAAAATTTGTTAATCTAACATATTAGAAACTCCTACTGCAATTATTGGTT
>APFE030342058.1:71477-82904 GCA_000404065.3 Pinus taeda | reverse complement strand
CCTATGTGCCTCTCGCACTGCTAAAACCTCCACTGTGTTGCCTCAGATTTCTGCACCCAAGCACCGCCTTGCTTCTCCACTACACTTTGCTCCACCTGAACTCTGTCATCCTGCTACTGTCGTTAAGGGCTCCTGTAACTGAATATGATCCAAGAGTTTGGGCACCTCAAGGATCTTGCCCCAAGTATGTAGTCCACCTAACTACAACTCGATGTCTTCCCACCTCTTCTCTAGAGGTACATGAGCACTCATGGCACAATTGTCATCAGTCTCGACCTCTTTCTTCGCGTTAGCTAGAGCTGCCTTGAAGTCGGAAGCCTCTCCCTTGTTTTCTTCCTTGGACACTGGGATGCATAATTTCCTAGCTCCCCACAATGGAAGCACTTCACCTTGGAGATTTCCTTCTTCCTCTTCCCTTGTTGTCCCACAAATGCTAGAGCTGCATCCTCCTCCTCCTCTTTCTTGATTCGACCTCCCTTGCCACTACTCCCTGCCCTAGTCATCAGTCTAATCTCTTCTTGGTGAAGAGCTGCCCACATCTCCTCCCATCCTAGAAGAGTGACCCTGCCCAAAATACTTAGGACAAATGTCTCCCACTCCTCGGAGACTGCATTCAGAGTAGTCCTCACCATGAACTCTGGATTTGATGTAAACCCCACAGAAATAAGTTGGTCATGAATATCCTGCAATCTGAGGAGGAATGGATCTATCTTCTTTCCCATCTGCATCTGATACAATGACAGTTGATTCTGCAATAGCATCTTCTGCTGCATGGAAGTGCCCTGATACCAGTTCATCAATGTATCCCACATCTCCTTTGCTGTGTTCTTTTCAACAATATGTGGAATGACATTATCTTTGACCCCATCAAGGATTGTGTACTTTTCCCTTGCCATTGCATCTTCATACTTCTCATTTTCAGCTGGGTTGACTTGGATAGCCATGGTTCTCAAGGAAAAGTCCTTGATGCAATGTTGATCTAGGATTGCCAGGATCCTAGCCTTCCAGATGAAAAAGTTGGAAGTCGCGTCCAACTTGTCATGATCCCTTATTCCGTTCACTGTCATTTCAACTCCCCTTCTGGATGCCCTCTGAGTTTTGACTCACCTCCTGGAAATCTCCCTCTAAGTACTAATTTCCCTGCTGGAAATCCTTCCACCAAATGTCGAACTGCTTCTCTCCAATCCTCCTTGCAACTGCAACTCGGATCTAGATTTCTTGGCTAGAAATCCATCAAGGTAGTGACTTCCTCTAACGTGGTTTTGTCCCCTTACACACTATTCTACACCGACAGAAACAACACCCGACCATCTTCTCAATCAAAATCTGCCCACAGCTCCCCAAGCCCCGACAACTGAAGAAATTAAGCCTTTTAGGCTCTGCGCAATCCCGGCAATGGAAGAATCTGCTACTCCTAGCCATAGCGTCAGTCCTTCCTGGCTGGGAAACATGACCGAGCACTGTGTAGGTCTGATCTACCCCTGTCTGCCTCTTTGTTGGTCCTCCTTCTAGCTCAAAATGATGATGCAGGCCCTCTGCATCACTTCTCTGTTGCTTCTGCTCTGGAACAACGTTGTCTCTCGGGACAGCTGCTACTGCTACAAATTTTTCAGATTAATTTTGGTGGCTTCAGTTCTGTTGTGATCTGCAATGCTCTGATACCATGTTGAAATTTCTAAATCTGACGTGTTAGAAATCCCTACTGAATTATCTGGTTTAATTTCTCCTAGTTGTTTATTCCATTAACAAGTTATTTATAAATATAAATGCTGAAATAAACAGAAATGCAGCCTTAACTCATATACAGATCAACAACTAAAATAACTGAGACAAACACACAAGGGACACCATTATTTTTGGACAATTGTCCCCAGAAAAATCCAATGCAGGAAAACTGGTGCAACAGATATGAGGGTTTTATTATTATGCAGTTTCTAAATATAACTAGGGTACCAAAAATGGCTCACCCAATAGAGATTGCACTCGGCAATAGTACCTCTCCTCGGAGGCAGATATTCCGACTGATCAATCACCAAATTAATGATCCCACAGCAACAATTGCAGCTTCCACTACTCTGCGTCACTCTACAAGGATTGCATCACCTTCCCGGCTCACCAGCACTCAGTCTGCCCCACGAAAATTCTTTTGGTGATTCCTCTTGGCCCTGCGTCAGCTCTACTAGTGTTTATGCAACTACTGAAGCCTTCGTATCAGCTCTCAGACCCTCTGTGTCACCCACGTTGGCCTCTTCAGCCGTTGCGTAGCTCCCAACTACCTCTGCATCAGCCTCTCCAGGCTCTGCGTTGTTCTCTGGCACTATATTTGCCTCTCTACTATGTATTCTTGGCCTTATGCCGAACTACCCCTTGCTGCAACAGACCACAGGTTTGATTCTCTCAGCAAAACCCCGCTCCAAAAAATCGAACTGACTGATCAATTTGGTGTGTCTCCAACTAACCCTCAAGCCTCCCCTTATACTTTTCTTGTTGAGTCTTCAATGGCCAAGATTAATTCCCTAATCAATGGCTAATATTATATTTGGCTTGATCCTCATCTCTTCGAACCTTCTAACCAAAAATTATATTAATACATATTAATATTTTAATTTTCCTAAGTTTATACTTAGGACCCCATTAAAATTATTAATTATTTTAATATCTCCTAATCTAGGTAGATTTTCTCCAAACGATTTCTGGGTTTTGGAGATCTCATGTTCTTTAGCTTCTCTTCCAATTTTCATGGCTAGAGCATATCCAATGCTACCACAAATCAACAACCATGTCTACTTTCTTGTATCGAAGGAGAAGAGGTCCAGGCTTGCAGATTCAAGAAATAAAGGTACATTTGTTGGTTATTGTGAAAATTCTAAAGCTTACAAGATATATGTGCCAGGTCAAAGGAACATTGAGTTCAATTTGGATATGACTTTTGATGAAGATACTGCCCTTGGGAAAGCAAGGGGCTCTCCTGTCCCTGCCACCTATGAGAGAAAAGTTCATTCTATGGATGAAGATGTTGAGCCATCCATGCTTGAACTTGATCTTGCTGATGAACTTATGGCACCCATGGATCCTTTGAATCCTCCTCCATGTGATCCTCCCACAAGGAAGAGAGATTTTTCGCTTCGTGATACACTACATGATGCTAAGAGACACTTGGCCCTGAGAGACACCCTCAAAGAAAGAAAGCATCCTTGAAGATATTAGGGATATGTTTCTTTGATGAGTGACATTATACAATCTAAACCTTGCATCTATGAAGAAGTTGTGAAGGAACAAGTTTGGAAAGATGCCATGGCCGAAGAGTATGAATCCATCATGAAGAATGATTTATGGGAGGTGGTTCCGAGACCTGAGGGGAAGTTTGTTGTGACTTCAAAGTGGTTATACAAAATAAAACATGTAGTTGATTATAGCATTGAAAATTCAAGGCGATATTTGTGGCTAGAGGATTCTCCCAAAAAGAGGGAGAAGATTATGATGAGATATTTGCACCTATTTCCTAATACATTACGATCTGGTCCATCATTGCTCTTGTTGTTAGCCAGGGTTGGAATCTTCATCAGATGGATGTGAAGACAACATTTATTCTTGGCATACCTATGGAACAAGTGTATGTCGAGCAACTATAGGGCTTTGAGGAACATGACAAGGAAACCTATGTTTGTAGATTGAAGAAATCCCTCTATGGTTTGAAGAAATCCCCCGGGGCTTGGTATGCTTAGATCAATGAAAACTTGATGAAGTTGGGATTCACTAAAAGCAATGTTGATTCGAACCTCTACTTCAAATTTGTCAAAGGTATGCCTTTGATTTTGGTTTTATATGTTGATGACTTATTCTTAACAAGAACAAAGCCTATGATCATAAATTGTAAGAGGGAGCTTTCCTCTAAATTTGAGATGAAAGATCTTGGGTTGATGCACTACTTCTTGGGCTTAGAGTTACAACGGATACTTGGTGAGATTTTCCTTAGCAAAGGAAAATATGTTGTCAAAATCTTAGAGAGATTTGGGATGGTGGATTACAAATCCGTGGCCACACCAATGGAGCCAAACTTCAAGAAGTTATGTGGTGAATTTGCAAGACTAGATCTTGGGATCCTTCTTTGTATCGACAACTAATTGTGGCTCTGACATTTATGGTCAACGCAAAACTAGACATATGTTTTTCTACGACACCCATGAATCCTTTGAATCCTCCTCCATGTGATTCTCCCCAAAGAAGAGACCATTATCACTTCATCATACATTACATGATGCTAAGAGACACTTGGCCCCGAGAGACACCTTCAGAGAAAGAAAGCATCCTTGAAGATATCATGGATATGTTGCTTTGAAGAGTGGCCTTATACAATCTGAACCTTGCAGCTATGAAGAAGCTATGAAGGAACAAGTTTGGAAAGATGCCATGGCCAAGGAATATGAATCCATCATGAAGAATGTTGTATGGGAGGTAGTTCCGAGACCTAAGGAGAAGTCTGTTGTGACTTCCAAGTGGTTATAAAAAGTCAAACATGCAACTAATTATAGCATTGAAAAATTCAAGGCGATAGTTGTGGCTAGAGGATTCTCCCAAAAAGAGGGAGAAGATTATGATGATATATTTGCACCTATTTCTTGATACACTACCATCTAGTCCATCATTTCTCTTGTTGTTAACCAAGGTTGGAGTCTTCATCAGATGTATGTGAAGACAACCTTTCTTCATGGCATACCTAAGGAAGAGGTGTATGTAGAACAATTATATGGCTTTGAGGAACATGACAAGGGAACCTATGTTTTTAAATTGAAGAAATCCCTCTATGTTTTGAAGAAAGCCCCCATGGCTTGGTATGCTCAAATTGATGAATACTTGATGAAGCTGGGATTCACTAAGTGCAGTGTTGATCCGATCCTAAAATTAAAATTTGTCAAAGGTATGCCTTTGATTTTGGTTTTATATGTTAATGAATTATTCATAACAAGAACAGAGCCTATGATCATCTAGTGTAAGAGGGAGCTTGCCTCTAATTTTGAGATGAAAAATCTTGGGTTGATGCACTACTTCCTGGGCTTAGAGTTTTGGCGAAGACTTGGTAATATTTTCCTTATCAAAGGAAAGTATGTTGTCAAAATCTTAGAGATATTTGGGATGGTGGATTGCAAATCCGTGGCCACGCCTATGGAGGCAAACTTCAAGAAGTTATGTGGTGAAGTTACAAGACTAGATCATGGGATCCTTCTTTGTATCAGCAACTGATTGGGGCTCTTATGTTTTTTGTCAACACAAGACTAGAAATATGTTTTTCTATTAACACCTTGAGTCAAATCATGGTGGAATCTCTGTGTGCTCACTAGGTGGCTACAAAACAAGTGTTGAGATATCTACATGGGACAATCAACTATGCACTGATATATACCTCCAGCGATGAGTTGAGACTACATGGATATACAGATGCAGATTGGGTTGGGAGCATTATTTATAGGAAGAACACATTTGGGTGTTGTTTTAGCTTGGGATATGCTATGATTTCCTAGATGAGCAAGAAGAAAAAATATGTCGCTCTCAGTACAACGAAGGTAGAGTACATTGCAGCTAGTATGGCAAGCTATTAGGAAGTGTGGTTGTGGAAGCTCTTTACACCATTGTTTGACTAGGTGCTTGATATAACCATGATATACTGTGACAATCAAATCAGGACCAGACTTTCAGAGAATCCAGTATTCCATGATAGGTCAAAGCACATCGATATCAAGTGCCACTTTATCAAGGATATGGTACTCCGAGGAGAAGTGAGGCTCCAACACATCTCGACTGATGACTAGGTTGCAAACATTCTCACCAAGCCATTGTTGAAAGAGAAATTCATATTCTTCAAAGAGAAGCTTGCAATGTAGGAGAATGTATCCCTCCCTATGAGGGAACACTATTGATCGAGAACACTAAGCATGTGCCTTCCACCATCTTTGTGACTAACCATCGACTTGGTGAAGGGGGTGTTACAATTTCTAAGTCTAACTGTTAGAAACCCTTCATGTAATTTACTAATTTATTCCTACCTACATGTTCTATTAATTAACAAGTTATTTACCATGTAAATATTGGAAATAAATACAAGTACATGCTCAACACATTACAGATCATCAACTGAAGGAAAAAAACAAGCACATAAGTGACACCGTTGTTTTTGGACCAATGTCCCTAGAAAAACAAAATGTGGGAAAACCAGTGCAGCAATCTGAGGGTTTTATTATTATGCAGTTTTTGAATACAATCTAGGTGCCAAAACCGGCTCACCCAATAGAGAATAATCTTGGTAGTAGTACCTCTCTACTCGGAAGCAGATATTCTAGATGAAACCCTGGATAAACACTCTGACAGCTTCACATCTCCAATCTGCCCCACAAAACCCCAACATCAGCCTCTAGGGACAGCGTCAGCCCTTTCTCGCCCAACGTTTTCCCATCGTCACTCTGGCTTGGCCTACATCAGCCTCTGGATGCACTGCGTTAGCCCTCTAGCCCTTTGTGTCACCCACGCTAGCCCTCTAAGGCATGGCGCAGCTCCTGACTGCCTCTGCGTGAGCCCTGGCTGGCTCTGCATCCCTCACTCTTGGCTACTGCGTTGATCCTCATGGTGCTATCTCTACCTCTCTGATTCTGTATTCACTTCCCCTCTATTGCAACTCTGATCACTGTCTCGACTTCCTTAGGAAACTAAGCCCTGCAAAGTCAAATTCTTGATCAACTCTGTGTGTTTTCCAAGTGACCCTCAAGCCTCCTCTTATACTTTTTTCATTTACAAATCAACGATCGAGATTAAGTCCCTAATCAATGCCTAAGATTAGATCTAGATTGATCCATGACTTTTGGACCATTCTAAAATAGTTTTATATTAATTCACATTAATATTTTATTTTCCCTAAGTTTAGACTTAGGGACTCCATTAAAAATATTAATTATTTTAATATCTCCTAAACTGTTTAGAATCTTCCAAAACCCTTTCTAGAGAACTCATGTGTTGTAGCCTTTCCACCCATTTTCGTGGCTAGAGCACATCTGATGCTACCCCAAATCAACACTCCCTCTTAGCGAGGATTTTTCTCTAGTAATACTCCTCACTGAGTATCACCTTGATCATCCAACATTGGTCCCTGTGCTGATGCTAGGTCTACTACCCATCATCTGCACTGTTGCTTCCTATACTGCTACCCATGGCCCTGCCACTGCCATTGCTGCATCTGCACTATAACTCCCTCTCATACTGTTGCATCATGCTACCCATGTCACTATCACTGCTAACTTCTGCACTGCAACTTAGTTACTTAGAAGTAAGTAACTGATCTCCCAACTTTGACATCTCCATCAGGCTAGAGACACCCATAATGTTGAAGCTCCCTCTGTCACTGACAAGTGCTCCCTCTCTGACCTCTGTGCTACTGGAACTATTCCATGCATCTCGCACCATTGCACACCTCTCTGTGCCATCTTGCACTTGGTGTAACACTCCCATGATTCCCACATTTTTGCCTCACGTTATCCTGGGAATCCTGCAATGTAGCTCCCTCTATTGCTCCATCCGTATCTGTCTCTACTGACATCCGCTAGTACTTCTACTCCTCTTTGGGGCTCCTAGAGCAAGGGATAATCCAAGAGGCTAGGTACCTTGAGGATCTTGCCCCTCATTGCCTATAGTCTGTCTAACTACAGCTCGATGTCTCCCCACTTCCACTCAAGTGGTGTGTGTGCACTCATGGCATAGTCATCGTCTATCTCCACTTCCTTCTCTACCCTTGTTGGTGCAGCCTTGGTCTCGGAGGCCTCTCCCTTGCTCTTCTTCCTTGGAAACTAGGTCACATAATGACCTAGCTCCCCACAGTGGAAGCATTTGACCTTGGATAGGCCCTTATTCTTCCATTTCTCCTGCTATCCCTTAGATGCTATGACAACATCCACCTCCTCCTCCTTCTTGATTCTGGTCCCCTTTTTGCTGCATCCCGCCTTGCTCAGCCTTCTAATCTCTTTTTGACAAAGAGCTACCCACATTTCCTCCCAATCTGGAAGGGTTGCCCTGTCTAGTATGCTCTGGACAACACCTCCCAGTCTTCTGAGACTGCGTTCAGGGTTCTTCTCACCATCAATTCTTGATCCAGCGTGGCTCTTATGGAAGTCAGCTGATCCTGGATCTCCTTCAATCAACCAAGGAAGGGGTCGATATGTTCTCCCTTCTGCATCTGGTATGATTGCAGTTGATTTTCTATTAACATCCTTCTCTGCATAGAAGTATGCTGGTACAATTTCTTTTCGGCATCCCACATCTCATTTTCCGTGTCCTTTTCAGCAATATGTGGTACTACATGGTCCTTGACCCTATCAAGGATGATGCTCTTAGCCCTCGCCATTGCCTCCTCATACTTGTCGTTATTAGTTGGGTCAACTGGGATTGCTATCGTCCTCAAGGTGAAGTTCTTGACACAATTCCTGTCTAGAATGGATAAGATTATGGCCTTCCAGACTAGAAAGTTTGAGGCTCCGTTTAGTTTTTCCTAGTTTGTTACCCAATTCACTGCCATCTAGATGCTTCTCCACTTCCCTCCTAGAAGTTCTTAGTGTGACTCCCTCTGAGCCTCGATTTCCCTCCTGGAAACCCTTTTGCTAATGTCGAGATGCCCCCACTCCGATCGTTAGTGCAGCTGCACCACTGATCTGGATTTATCGTCTAGAAATCCTTGGTAGCAACTCCCTCCTCCTTGGCCTTCCCTGTTAGGTACTGTTTTGACTACAGTACCCCACCAACTCCACTCTACAACTTACCCACAACCTCCTAAACCCCATAGAACTAAAGGTTAGAGCTCCTAGGCTCTATGCAATTAGGAACTGGCTGAATTGCTCCTCTAGCCAACTATGTCCACCCTCCTAGTCACCGCGCAGCTCTTTGTGATCCTTTTCTGCCCAAATCAGTCTCTGCGCTGACCTCTTCCTGGCTCAATCTTGATGACACAGGCACTGCATCACCCCTTCCTTGCTACTATTATGCTAGGAATAGCTTCTGTCACTTGGGACAACTGTTTTCTACTCCTGCTGCTCTGCTCAACTAATGTCGTTAGTTCTCCTGTGATATGTAACCATGCTCTGATACAATGTTAGAATTTCTAAGTCTAAGTGTTAGAAACCCTTCATGTACTTTATTGATTTATTCCTACCGACTTGTTCTATTAATTAACAAGTTATTTACCATGTAAATACTAGAAATAAATACAAGTACATGCTCAACACATTACAGATCATCAAATGAAGGAAACAAAAACAAGCACACAAGTGACAACATTGTTTTTGGACCAATGTCCCCGGAAAAACCCAATGCACGAAAACTAGTGCAACTATCTGAGGGTTTTATTATTATGCAGTTTCTGAATAGAATCTGGGTGCCAAAATTGGCTCACCCAATAGAGAATAATCTTGGCAATAGTACCTCTCTACTCGAAAGCATATATTCCTACTGAAACCTTGGATAAACACACGGCAGCTTCACAGCTCCAATCTACCCCACAGAACCCCAGTGTCAACCTCTAGGGAGAGCATCAGCCCTTTCTGGCCTAGCGTTTGCCTAGGGCCACTCTGGCTTGGCCTGCATTAGCCCTCTAGCCCTCTGTGTCACCCATGCTGGCCCTCTGAGGCACTGCGCAGCTCTTGGGTGCCTCTGCATGAGCCCTGGCTAGCTCTGCGTGAACCCCTGGTTGGTTCTGTGTGCCTCACTCTCGGCTACTGCGTTGATCCTCCTGTTGCTATCTTTACCTCTCTGCTTTTGTATTCACTGCCCCATAGCTGCAACTCTGATCACTCTCTCAACTTCCTCAGCAAATTGAGCCCTAGAAAGTTGAAATCTTGATCAACTTGGTGTGTTCTCCAAGTGACCCTCAAGCCTCCTCTTATACTTTTCTCATTGACAAATCAACGGTCAAGATTAAGTCCCTAATCAATGGCTAATATTATATCTGGCTTGATCCATGAATTTTGGACCATTCTAACATAGTTTTATATTAATTCACATTAATATTTTATTTCCCTAAGTTTAGACTTAGGGACTCCATTAAAAATATTAATTATTTTAATATCTCCCAAACTATTTAGAATCTGCCCAAACCCTTTTTGGGTATTGGAGATCTCATGTTCCTTAGCCTCTCCACAGTATTGGGTGAGGGTACTCCTTAAATCCATGGACTGGACTAAGTACATACCCCAATATGTATCCTACCCACAAGTCACCCTTATAAAGGTGGTGTAGACTCGGTTAAGCTTGTTGGTATTGCCTCCCATCTTAGCCACATGGGAGAGGAGACTTAGGTGTGTGTGATCTTTACCAAGGGTGGACATGCCTACCATAGACTTGGTTGTGGTAAATTGATCTCTCCTAAGTATTGGATACATGTGTTCTACCACTTGATTACTAAGGATCAAGTCAGGTGAGGGTCAGTCAGTGGACATAGTGTTGGGCAATTTAATTGCTTAAATTGCTTTCATTAAATTATCAACCAACGATACTCGTAAGTTTGTGATGATGCCAACAAAATATATGCAGGAGTAGGCAACTAACTCTATGTCTAACTAAATGATTTTTTATTCAATATAATATGCAAGGGAAGAGGCTCCTAATTGAGGAGGTCATGGTTGTCCTTCCCTACAGTGTTATAGGTTGAAAAGAAACATTGATTACATAAAACCAGAAACTTGAAATAAAGACAAGAGAATGAATTTTAATTTTTGTTCAGATTCAAATAGAGAGAGAGACTAACTTAGTCCATTGATTGTCCCCTCATATACTGATCCAAACTAAACTAAGATTCATTCATAAGAATAAGAAATGAAATAACTTGAAACTTAAAAGCAAAAGAATGAATTTAAATTATCATGCAAATCAAATAGAGAGAGAGCCTAACTTAGACCCTTGGTTGTCCCCTCATACGCTTATAAGGTTTTAATTTAAAACCCATTCATCAATCACAAACAAATCCTCAAACATCTAGGCAATTAAATAAATAAGATCTATTATGATATAAAATGTTTCTTTGATCTCTTTAGAGTGAGCTCAATTCTCTCAAGAACAAAGTGACAAGCTATTCCATAAATTCATATACTACATTAACACGATTTATATCTAAAACTATAGAAAGAAAATTTATGTAAAATGAAGCTTTATTCTATTCCATCATAAGTTGGATACATGCTCCAAGAGTCCTCCTTTTGGAATGGAGGAGGTGCTCCTATTTATACAAAAATTTAAGCAACTAACTCATTAATGGGGATCCACTAATCCCTCATATGGTTCCAACCAATATAAGACACATATTCCTTTATCCATGATTTTTCTCCATGAGATATGCTTGACCCCTATCCCAAATCTCCTTCAAATCTTCAAGAGAATTCGAATTTGAGTCTTGGAGGCCAC